>CAWUFW010003542.1:1500000-1791371 GCA_963921515.1 Calotriton arnoldi | reverse complement strand
GGGCCTGATTCACAGAACTAACTTACGTCAAAAACGTAAAGTTAGTACTTTTCGGTATTCACAGAATACACTTACTCATTTTGGTATTCACAGAATGAACTTACTCATTTCAGTATTCACAGAAGTTAGTAGTCCTAACTTTAGGACTCCTAAATGCCTTCTGTGAATACCGAAAGTCTTAAAGTTAGGATTTTTCTCAGTTTAGGAGTAGTAAAGTTAGGACTCCTAACTTTAGGACTCCTAAATGCCTTCTGTGAATACCGAAAGTCTTAAAGTTAGGATTTTCTCAGTTTAGGAATAGTAAAGTTAGAGTCCCAACTTTACTACTCCTAAACTGAGAAAAATCCTAACTTTAAGATTTTCGGTATTCACAGAAGGCATTTAGGAGTCCTAAAGTTAGGACTACTAACTTCTGTGAATACCGAAATGAGTAAGTTCATTCTGTGAATACCAAAATGAGTTAGTGTATTCTGTGAATACCAAAAAGTACTAACTTTACGTTTTTGACGTAAGTTAGTTCTGTGAATCAGGCCCATAGTCATTACAACCGCTGCCATTGACAAGGGACCCATGTGGTGAGACATGGCCCTCAGGGTGAGGGGTATTGAGTCGGGGCCCGATGAATTGACAAGTTGTCAGGTATGCGATACCTTCCAGCAGGGCATCCATGGCATTGGTGGTAAACATGGATGCCATCCAATGAAGCGGATGGTGGCTAGCAACATGTTCATCGTAAGTTGTCCCTTGTAGAAGCCTGATGGGACATGTTGGATGACATTCGATGAAACTGTGATCCAGAATACGTTGTGTGGAGGCACACTGGTCCCATTGCAGTGTGTGTCCGATTGCAGCCACATACGTCATGCCCCCATACACTGAACAGATCCTGTCGTGTGCGTCCAGGGTGCAAACAAGTGTACCAAGTCCGCCTTTGGACATGCCGGGTTGGAGAGACATAAATCCGCAGGACAGTGGAACGGACACCTCCGACAGTAGAAAACGGGGATGACGCAGCTGAACATTGCAATGCGGTAAGTTACTCGGTAACTTATGTTCAGCATAGCCAGATTTTCACATCCCACTATCTGTGGCAAGCTCTCAATGTACAGCTGCATCTGTCCGGCGTAGTTGGGAAGCAGTGGTGCAACAGCCATTTTGCTACAGGGTGATGTGATGGCGTGCTCCGGCTGCCTGTGCAGTCAGCAGAGTGCAACCTCCGACGATGCTGGGAATTCTGGAATGGCTGTACGGAGGCAGGACTTGGGTTATAGCTTGTGCGGAGGACACAGGCCCTCATCCCACATGCTTCAATGAATGGTCAAGGCCAGTGGTGTCTGACTCCTTCCAGATTACTTGCATTTGACCCACATGGAGGAGTGGTATAATTTTCTTTTGTGTTATTAACTTTCTTTCATGTTGGGCGCTATCTGCCAGTGTACGGTTTACTCTGCATGGCTCTGTTTGGCTTCTTGTTGGTACAATGGCTCCATTCTCCTGCATAAATTGTTGCAAGGTGATTTCAGAGTAGGAATGGAAGGCCATTCAGTGCTATCTGCTCTCACGTGTGTGGGCAGGACACTGCGTTTCCGCTATACATTGGGGCTTCTATGTGGGTGTAGTAATTGGAAACACCTGTTCTCAGGCAGCAGGGTTTTTCAATTTTGTACATTGCATGGCTTGATATTGCGAGCAGAATGGTATGGGTATTTTTGGATGAGACTGGCGTGCCTTTTGCGGACGAGGTCCATATTCTGCGCTGTTATGTAGCAGCCGCTGTGTGCTTCGCCATGTTTTGCACACAAGGGTGTCCTATTTTGCCATCACATTACTCCTGTTCGGGACACTTGTGTTACATCAGGTTGACAACTGTGAGTTGTCGGTTGGGGACATGACTGATGCAGGAAGGCCACGTGACATGTGCCTTCAGGGTGGGGCTGGTGTGTGGGGTGTGTAGTTGTGACCCTGTGGTGTTTGTGTGCAGCCCATGCATGGCGCTGTCTTTGGCCTCTGCGTTGTGCGCATATGTACTTGCGTCATCGCCGCTGCGGTGCCGTGACGGGGACGTCACTTCCTGGTCCCGGGTAGTGGGTGCCCAGGATGTTGCGAGTTGTTTATTTTTGACAGGTGGGACATGTGTGGGTATAGTGGTGGATGTGTCCTGTCCACACAGGGGTGTCTGGGGGCCATGTACAGTTTTCCCGCCCTTGCACTGTGTGCAGTGTTTTCGTACCCTTGTTGTGTGTCTGCCTACCTGCGTCGTCGTGGTGCGTTCACTCCTAGGTGGTGCATCAGGTAGAGCATGGGGATGGCCTGGAGTGCAGAATTCATCTCTGGGTGGGCCGCCTTTTTAGTCTCCGTACTGAACAGTCGGGTTTCCGCCTTGGTATCTCGTGCGGTATCTCTTTGCCGATGGGGCTGTTTGGTTGTGGCATCGTAATTTGTCCGCCGGGCGGTACGTCATTTCGTCGGACGGTGTGTCTCCATTGGCTCGCGCCGCTACGTAGACGGGCGCACTTTGATGGCGGGCGGTGCCGCAGGCTTGCAGGCGGTGTTTGCCTGACTTTTCACATCCTAATTTTGTGGGTGTGTGGGCCGTTGCTGGCGGACGGTAACTAGCGGTTTTTGCCTCCGACAGCACGGCGGTTGTGCTTCCGCCCGACATCGTAATGGACTCCTATATTCCCACAAACATAAAAGACAACAATTAAAAAGCAATTGAAATAAAAAAGAATAACACAATTAACAAATTATAAATTAATTACAGTTTTGAATAAATGAATAAATAATTTTACATTTATTATTGCTTAAATAACTTTCCACCCTGTACCTCTCCAAACAAAACAACTCACACCTAAAATATAACTTAACAAATATGATTTCACAATTTACACAATTATTCATTGAATAATTAATCACAAATTAATAATTAATTATCAATAAATAATTTCTTAATTAAGTTCCCACCCTGTACCCCCAAAAACAGCCCATACCTAAAATATAACTTAAATAAATTAATTGCGCAATTTATATAAGTCATTATCAATTAGATAATTAATAATAAATAACTAATAATTAATTAATTATATTTCATTAACTTCTTGCCTTTTACCCCAACTAGCCACACCTGAAATATAACTTAAAAGATATCTTAATTACACAATTTTCATAATTAATTTTCAAAAAAGAATAAATATTAATTAAAGTTAATTATTAGTTTATTATATTTAATTAACTCCCCCCTCCTTTATCCCTACAAATCCCACAACCTGCACCTAAAGTATAACTTGAAAAGTTAATTAATTACACAAATTGCATAATTAATTATCAATTAAATCATTAATAATAATTAAACTAATTATTAATTAATTATAATTAATTTACTTTCCACCCTGTACCCCTACAAACCCCACAACCTGCACCTAAAATAAAACCTAAAAAAAATACATTAATTACACAATTTATATAAATAATTCAATAATTAATATTAATTAAAAATAATTATTAATTAATTATAATCTCCTCCCACTGGGGGTGATTTTTTTCTGTGTGTTTCTTTCACTATACATCTTCACGTGGGCCACTGTTCTGTTTCAGGGTGGGGTGTGGCACACACATCAAAAAATGAGCAGCTTGATTCAAGTTCCATTTGGACAAGGATGAGGTGATCAGTAGCGTCATTTTGTTACATGAATTATTTCTTAAATGGGTCACAAAGCTAGAATTGTTTGTGCAACTCAACTGGGTTGGCTAATAGACGCAAATATGGTGCTCTGATTAGATGGTTGGGTTCTTGTTTTTACAAGAGACTCATATCAAGGTCAACTCCCCAAAGGTTTATACTCCAAGGCAGTATTCCCATGTTTTGTTTGCCCCAGCTAATCTTGCAGTAAGAGGTGTTGTGATCTATTTGGGCAGAAGGTTGGATTAGGTCCTCAGCGATATAATCAGAAACCCACAGGGTCGATGGCTTTGGGTGAAGGCCACGGCTAATGGACTCCTCTTAAATCTGGTAAATTATTATGCCCCAGTGGTGGATGAGGTTGAGCCTCAGATGCAGATTTATAAGATTGCTATGCGAGCTGTTGGACCGATTATTCAGGAGCTTGTCTGGGATACCTCTAACAAGGTGAAAAAACAATTGAAGCCTCAAACTAAAAAGGTTATTGATACCCTAAAACAGTGGTTCGCAAACTTTTGACTCCTGAGGACCCCCATTGAGTCACCACTGGAAGCCGGGGACCCCCAAGCAATTTGTATGATTTAAATTTCAAACATTAAAACAGTAATTCAGAAAAAATAAACACACGTGCACACAAAACAAATACTCGAATTACTAAGGATTTTAGGGGCATATTTAGAAGCCCCTATCGCCATGGGAACGTCACTTTTTGCAACGTTCCCGTGGCGATAGAGGCTCGCCTTGATTACAAGGCAGCGTTAAGCCACTTAACATGGCTTAACGCTGCCTTGTAAATAAGGCCCCTGTCACACAATGCCTAGCGTGAAAGGAGTCGGCAGTGGGTGTTGCGGTGGGCGTTCCACCGCAACACCCATTGATTTTGACGCTTCCCCTATTTACAAGGGCAGCGTAAATAGGAGAGGAGCGCCAAAATTAAGCCAGGAAAACCAGGTCTTAACTTGGCAAAACAAGGAGAAATCCTTTATTTCTCCTCGTTTTTGCTTTTCAATGTGTGCTGCTTTGTGCAGCACACATGGAAAAAGCAAACGCTTTGGATTGTTTATGTTCAGGAAGGTGACCCTTCCTGCACATAAACAATCTTTTAAAATGCCATTTTGTAACTTCCATGTGTGCTGCATTAAGCAGCACACATAGAAGTGACAAAACGGAATTTCAAGATTGAAGGGGACCTTCCTGCACATAAACAATCTTCCACTGCATCTACACACCCTTGCACTATGGTGCAGGGTGCCTCATTGGCGCTACACTGCTAAGTGTAGCGCCAGCACAGGGAAACGCAGGGCTGCACCATATTCTTGTAAATATGGTGCAGCCCTGTGTTTCGAAGTGGCGGAGCGTGTTGTTAAGCCAAGGAGGCTAACGACACGCTCCGTCACTTCTGTTGTAAATATCCCCCTTAGTATTTTATATTCAAAGAATTTGCAAAAACAAAACATTTTAATGGGAAAGTTGGTGCTGCATCTCCGTGACTAACTTTTAAATGGTTTGTTTTATTTCGCAGTACGAGGCTCCTGCTCCTGCTAGGGCCAGACTGGAAACCCAAAGCAGCCCTGGCAAATGTTTTCAGACCAGTCACCATACGGTGCACACCAAGTGCAGTGTGTGAGTCTGACCACTACAAAGGGGGCTTTGGGAGGCTCTCCCCAAGAAATTTAGGAAACATTGGTGCAGTTTAAAACACATTTATCATTATATATTAAATTGTATTGGCTTTTAACGAATAGTAAATGAAGACCTTACTATGCACCAGGATACGACAATCTTTGTTGGGGTTCTTCAATGATTCCCTTATTATCACCCTTCAACAGTGCCTCTCATCTCTCCATAGCCTCTCTATCACATGTATTTCATTTGTTTTATAGTATCTCTCATACCATTGTAGGATGTCAGAGCACTTTACATCACACACATATAGCGACAATGAATCATACGTGTAAATCAGTGTATAGAAAATGTTACATAAGGCAAAGGGTACTACAATGTGTAGGATTCACATGTCATTCATACTGGTAGGCATTTTTAAAGAGTGCTTGATCCGGAGAAGCGCAAACTTGGGATTCAGAACATCAGCCAGTGGTTAGCATTGACTTTAAAAATAAAAATGTATTTCCGCCCAAATAAACCTTTTAGCAGCATCAGGATAATGAAAGACTGGGGAAAACATAAGTTACTAACTTGTACCATGCAGTTTGCAAGCAGCTCTTTGATGACAGTTTATAGGTCACTGTGCTAGATTACGATTGTCACTTATGAACTGCAGAGTAACAAAAAATCTCTGTGACAAAAGCAGTAACCCACTGACCAATGCACATAAAACACTGTTTTTAAAATGCATGGTACACGTTCTTTGCAGTAGGCATATTAACCCTCTGTGCTACGTTAGATTACTCAAAGCTGCAACTGGACAAAACTCTCATCTCTCTGGCGTTATTTTGACACTTTTATTGTTGCTCGAAAACTGCTAATTAGACAAGGAACTTTGCAGTGCTTTTAAAACTGCCTCCTGGGGACCCCCTGGGAATGTGTCACGGACCCCTGGGGGTCCGCGGACCACAGTTTGGGAAACACTGCCCTAAAAAGTGATTTTCACCTAATAGACCCTTCTAGGTCTGATAACCTCGGTATTCAACAATTTAATGTTTCTCTTACCAGTATCACACTGCTTCCCATATCAATTTTTTTTACTCTCTCATTCAGTCAAAAGGGCAGGTTCTGACATTTGACCCATTCTTTTTCTGATCATTCAATTGTTTTAGTTATCGTAGAGGTTGAGACAACTCAGGGCGATAGGCCTAGATGGCAGCTGGACCGCTTATTATTATCAGATCAAGAATGCTTCATAGACATGAGGCAATTTATTCATGAGTTCTTTCAAGTAAATAGCCATACAGCTTCCTAGTTTTTGATCCGGGAAGCTTTCAAGGCCACAACCAGGGGGCGGATTATCACCTACTAGGCAATTCAACATAGGGAGCGTTGACAAAAAATTGTTCAGCTGCAATCAGCAGTAGACCACGCATCACGGTTTAATAGACAGTCATCGGCTATGAAAAAGCCAAGTAGAACCTGAGGGATTTTTTTGTTTGACAAGTTCCAAGGCTTTTCACCAGATGCAAAGAAAGTCAACAGATTGGAAGGTATCTGGCTTGCTCAACCCGGGTGAGACAGGAGGCTACGTTTGTTAGGGAATTGCAGAATCCCGCTTCGGGAGATCTAGTGGTTGATAAGGATCAAGTTTCACAAATCTTGTCCAGCACTATAAGGACATTTATGTAACAAGCTATTTAACTTCACAGTCAAGTATATCTCAATATTTTCACGCTATTAGAATACCGTGTTTGTCAGATACTCAGGCTCAGAAATTTATGGCCACTGTTTTGCTTACAGAGGCTACGAATGCTTTGGCCACAATGCCTAAATGGGAAGGCTTGTGGTAATGATGGCTTCCCAGCTGAATTTTATAAAACTTTTGCCGCCGATTTACTGCCCTTTCTGTCTGAATTATTTAATTTTGTAACAGAAGGGGGTGACGTTTCATCTTATTTTTTAGGAATCAAATATTCTTAGCATCTTGAAAAAGGGCAAGAATCCTAAAGTTGTTAATTCATACAGGCCTATTAGTTTGCTCGACGGTGATTACAAGCTCTTTATGAAATTATGGGCAACTCATATCACTCCACTCGCTCAGGCTCTAATTCATAGTGACCAGTCAGGTTTAGTGGCAGGGTGGTTGATGACTGGAAATATGGGCTTTCTAATTCAGGCAATTGACTTTTTCTCAATTAACCAGACAAAGCGGTAGTTATTATAGTCGATGCTGAAAAAGCATTTGATCTGGTTAAGTGGGATGTGCGGGTTTTTTGGTCTGGAGAGATTTGGTTTTCCTCTCCACTTTGTTAAAATGCTTTCAAATGTATAACATGAGTCAATGCTAAAATGTTTGTCAACTCGCATTTAGCAGGAACAGTGGTGATAAATAGGAGGACCCCTCAGGGGTGCCCCCTTTCACCCATTTTATTCAAGTTTTTACAGAGCTTCTTGCAATTAGGATTAGGGCCTCTCAGGCTATTGATGCCCCTCTCCCGGGTTGGATAAGCTTAAAATGTTTGCAGACAATGTTAGTCTGTATCTGAAGCTGGGAAAGAGAAATATTAAGCATTTTTTAGATGAATTTGATTGCTTTAAAGATATCAGGGGTTATAAGATCAACCCAAAGAAAACTGAGGTTCTTCTTTTAAATTCTCCTGTTGATGCTCTTCCGGTCCTTTTGCATTCACAGGCCAGAGCCCATAATCCGATTCGATCTCTTGGGGTATTTGTCACTGATGATTATTCCAAGTTTTTTCAACTAACATCCCTCCCAAAGTTTTACAAAAAAAGGGACTACTCCATAGATGGACTTTGCTTCCCCTGACCCTGGTGGGCAGGGTGTCTTTTATGAAAATGCCTGTTCTTCCATTGCTTTTGTTTCTTTTCTCTAACGTTCTCATTAAAGTGAATAGTAGTTAGTTTGCTGATTTGGATTTACTTTTTAGGCAGTTCATCTGGAACAGTAAAATACCTAGGGTTAAATACTCCACTCTCCAGCTGGATACCTTACAGGGCAGGTTGGCTCTTCCCCATTTCCAAATGTACTATCAGGCGGCCCTTTTTGATTTGTGTGCATGGGTGTTGGATGGCAGAGGTACGATGGACTCTTTTTTTCTTGGATGAAATGATGCAGGATGCCAGTACACAACTACCAGTCTTTATTAAGGTTCCAAAATTTCCATAAAAGACCTGATATAAGGCTTTGCTAGATCTAAGTGTTAGACTTTTGAACACATACCATTCTAATCATGTATCTTCAGGCTGGGTGTTTCTTCTCCAGGAAATTGACTATCTTGGCTTAACAATTTCTCATGCCCTAATTAGACTTTGGGATTAATGCAGATTCAGAGAGCTGGGCTTTTTTTCCTTCAGGGCAGATGGATGACATGGCAGGCGATTCCTGCTTTGTTTGGTGAACACGGGCAGCATCTTTTTCTGGTTATCATCAGATCACATGCTGCTCATCATTTTGATCCCAGTTTCGATATTGATACTGCACTTTGTGCATTTTTTAGGTCCAAGATGGTTGGCGTAGGAAATTGGTACAGGCTAATACAGAAAGTAGGGGTGCAACAGAGTGTGATCAAAAATATTTTAGATACAATCCGGCTAACAACACATTGCCATCTTTTAGAGTAGGATTGGCAGGATTGAAAGCTGCATTAAGTTTAAGGCACTGAGTCTTATGTTCAAGATAAAATCTGGAAAGGCACCTCCTTACTTGAAGACTCTTGTTCATCCTTATGTGCCGTCTCGTGCTCTGCGCTCAGTCACCCAGGCCAAGTTTATTGTTCCTAGGACGAGACTAGTGCGCATGGGTGATCGTTCCTTCTCCCATCTGGGCCCCTCCTTATGGAACTCCCTTCCGATCGATCTTCGAATTGAATCTTCGTATGAGAACTTCCGAAGGGGCTTAAAAACTTGGTTATTCAACATGTAGATCCCTTCTGTCTGCATTGGCTCCTTTCAGGCGGCGCCGGAAACCCTAGGGTAGCTGTGCGCCTTATAAAATTAAAATAACAATAACAATAACTCTATCACTACTAAGCAATAAATCGTTGAGAGCAGCTAACTTTAAAAGGATGTAATTCCTATCTTGTTGGATGGCCTACTATACTCCAGCAGCCCTGAATAGAATGTTTCAGTCACTTGAAACTTGCATTTTTTGTTGCAAACACCAGGATGAAGGTGGGTGGCTTCATATTTTTTACTCTTGCCACATGTTAAATCTCTTTTCGCACCAGATGATTTCTGTTTTAAGCTCTGACATGGGGGGTAAGAATTGATTTGGATCCTACTTTGGAACTTTTTGGCCTTTTTAAGAATGGTCAATCCTCACTAATAGTGAATTCAGGACAGAGGTTCTTGTCAATTATTTTTACCATAGCCCGCTCTCTGATTCTGCAACTGTGGCGAGTCTGCAGGGTGCCAATATATAACAAGAATGGCTAAATAAAATGATTAGAACTAAGCAATTTGGGGAAGCCTCCACAAAGAGAGTCGGGGCTTAAAGAGATTCAATGCCCCTTGGCAGTATCTCGATGTAATTGAAAGTCTGGGCTCTATGGTTCAGGATAGTTTGGATTCCCCTTAAGGGGAATCTTGCTCTATGTCCTGAAAGTCTTGGGCTGTAGTATTTTATTTTTTAATACCGCACATGACTGAGTTGCTGACCTAATGAATTATGATTGTAAATGACTGTATTTGTGATGTCTTATTGCACTTTATTTTAAAGTCGATCTGTATTCCATCATGGAACATAATCATGAGGGTTATTGGTGTCGGGCTACTATTTTGCTCTCGCCTGTCTATGCACTTTACCATATTCTCAAAGAACCTTAGTAGTGAATATTTTGTTTTTATGTCCTGCACTTAAGTATGCTCTCAATCCTTTTTCTGGACGTTTTTACTTGATTGTTGATAATAGCCACCTCTGGTTCATACTATGTATGAAAAGTTGCACCCCTTTTGACTTGTAATTTATATTGAGTATTGCTGATGATTAAAAAGGGTGTTAGAATTGTCTTTCCTCTTCCTGAAATTATGTGTCTTTTTGTCCAAATTCTGCTCAAATAAAAATAAACATTTATTAAAAACAATAATTTTAATTAATTTATGTTCCACCCTCTACATCTACAAACCCCACAATCTGCAACGGCACTAAAAATTAAAATTAACAATTACATATAAAAACAACTAAAACTGTACAAACTATATATATATATATATATATATATATATATATATATTCAAAAAAGCTGCTCATCGCTTTCACTCTATTTCCCAGCAGAGCAGACTCGGACCACAAGGTTGGTGCTTTTTAAGATGATTTAATGTCGGCCATAACGCGTTTCGGTCCATATATATATATGTATGTATATATATATATATATATATATATATATCAGGAACACTCCGCTTGCATCCCTTTGCCACTAGTTACAGTAACGGAGCACGGACCACGTTGTAGTGCAAATTGAAGTTTTAATCAACTCCTCCAACACCAGCCATCATGACGCGTTTCGAACCCTAGAGGCCTTGATCACATGACGCGCTCTCAGGTTACAGGTAGGTTTAAATACAGTTTTTTTCTTCATTTTTTCTTAAAGTGACAATGTACTGAGTGTTTTTAACAGTTGACATAAAGAAAAGACTTAACCTTTTTTTTACACAATTATTGTAAAATACAAGTAAACATCTGAAAATTCTTTTGTACAATTTAAGTAAATATAAATATATATCTATATATGTTAAAAATATATATATATATATCACACATTATTGTTAAAACCTAATAGATGTCTAAAAACCACTGTTTTTTAAAAAGCATAATAAATAAGCAATTTAAAACCACTTGTGTAAATAATATCACATATCTTGTAGTGGATCCATCTGTTTCGGCCTGGGTTTAACAACATCTATATTTTAAACTGGTCCCCAAAAACAATATTTACCGATGTATAGTTTGCTGTAATTTGTGGTGTAAGCCTTCAATTCATTAATGGGGGCTGTTTGTGACGCCACCTAAAAATATATTAGCTAGTCTGTAACCCTACACTTTTCAGGCGTGCTTGACGTTCAGGTATAAATACCTGAATTTCTGTCTTTACTCTGTTAATCAATCCAATTTTAAAATGCAGATGTTATGTTACAGTACTAGTTTATGTCAACATAAATTATCCTAAAAACTCCCAGTTACATGAAGTGCTTGTGCAAAAATGTTAAATATTACTAAAGTGCAATGTGCAAGTCATCCTATTATTTTTAAAAAACCCTAACTAAAAACCGTGAAAATTGTGTTAAAAAGTGGGTTTTAAAAACAACGGCGGTTTTCATTTGAGATTAAATAATCTTTTTTTAAACTATTAATAATGATGTTACAGACAATTATAGAAGCAAACTATGCAGCATGTGAGTGTTAAAGCGGCTATAGGCAAGTAAAAAGCTCCTCGGTGGCGTTCAGGCCCCCTGGGGACTTGGTGTCGAGATTTAAGATATAGAGAGTCTCTAAATATCTTAGGGCTTTTTCCCTGTTTCCTCCTCTCTTTTTGGGTGGGATGGCATCTATCAGGAAATATGTAAGTCCCTTCGGATCTCCATTGTGTTTTTCCTCGAAGTGCCTGGCCACCGGGTAAGCTTGATCATGATTCTTAATGGCTCTAATGTGCTGGAGCACCCTCTTATGCCCCTGTAGAATTGTACTACCTACATATTGTAGGCCACAAGGGCACTCCAGCACATAAACAACATATTCACTTTTACATGACAAAACTTTGGAGATAGATTTTTCCACTTCACTGAAGGGTGTTTTATAAGACGTCTTATTCACACCAAACTGGCACGCTTTGCAGCTCTTACATTTGTGGAAACCCTTTCTCTGGGATAACCATGTGCCTGTTGGTCGGCCCCCTACATCATTATGAACTAGGGAATCTCTCATCGAGGGTGCCCTACTAAATGTGATGGAGGCTTGCCTGGGGGAAATCCCGTTTAATTGTAAGAGCTGCAGCACACTGGATGGAAGTCTTGCCAAATTCATTAAGCAGCCTGACGCGTTTCATGCTAACAAGCATTTCTTCAGAGGCAGTTCATTTGCAGCGTGAAGCGTGCGGGCGCTTATCACTCCAACCACCTGCCACAGTGGGCGTTGGCTCACGCTGAGCCTGATGGTCTACGTAGTGCCGAAAATAATACTTCAGTGAGTGCTTAAACGCTGTAAAAATAAAATAAAAATAAACAGTCAAACCCCAGTGGGTAAGAAAAGAGTCCTTTTCTCAATGCGTTGCACATTGTAACTCTCACAAAACGACCTCCTGCCCATTACGCTGATCGTCGCTTGACGCCAACGTGGTCCACTTCCTTGCGGCAGGGCTTCTCCCACGACCGGGACCAGCCGTATTCAATCCAAGCAAAGAAAGTTTCCCCATTAAGGAGAGCCACACACAGGTAGGTGAAATCCCGTTTAATTGTAAGAGCTGCAGCACACTGGATGGAAGTCTTGCCAAATTCATTAAGCAGCCTGACGCGTTTCATGTTAACAAGCATTTCTTCAGAGGCAGTTCATTTGCAGCGTGAAGCGTGCGGCGCTACTTATCACTCCAACCACCTGCCACAGTGGGCGTTGGCTCACGCTGAGCCTGATGGTCTACGTAGTGCCGAAAATAATACTTCAGTGAGTGCTTAAACGCTGTAAAAATAAAATAAACAGTCAAACCCCAGTGGGTAAGGAAAGAGTCCTTTTCTCAATGCGTTGCACATTGTAACTCTCACAAAACGACCTCCTGCCCATTGCGCTGATCGTCGCTTGACGCCAACGCGGTCCACTTCCTTGCGGCAGGGCTTCTTCCACGACCGGGACCAGCCGTATTCAATCCAAGCAAAGAAAGTTTTCCCATTGAGAGCCACACACAGGTAGGTGAAATCCCGTTTAATTGTAAGAGCTGCAGCACACTGGATTGAAGTCTTGCCAAATTCCTTAAGCAGCCTGACGCGTTTCATGCTAACAAGCATTTCTTCAGAGGCAGTTCATTTGCAGCGTGAAGCGTGCGGCGCTACTTATCACTCCAACCACCTGCCACAGTGGGCGTTGGCTCACGCTGAGCCTGATGGTCTACGTAGTGCCGAAAATAATACTTCAGTGAGTGCTTAAACGCTGTAAAAATAAAATAAAAATAAACAGTCAAACCCCAGTGGGTAAGGAAAGAGTCCTTTTCTCAATGCGTTGCACATTGTAACTCTCACAAAACGACCTCCTGCCCATTGCGCTGATCGTCGCTTGACGCCAACGCGGTCCACTTCCTGGCGGCAGGGCTTCTCCCACGACCGGGACCGGCCGTATTCAATCCAAGCAAAGAAAGTTTTCCCATTAAGGAGAGCCACACACAGGTAGGTGAAATCCCGTTTAATTGTAAGAGCTGCAGCACACTGGATGGAAGTCTTGCCAAATTCATTAAGCAGCCTGACGCGTTTCATGTTAACAAGCATTTCTTCAGAGGCAGTTCATTTGCAGCGTGAAGCGTGCGGCGCTACTTATCACTCCAACCACCTGCCACAGTGGGCGTTGGCTCACGCTGAGCCTGATGGTCTACGTAGTGCCAAAAATAATACTTCAGTGAGTGCTTAAACGCTGTAAAAATAAAATAAACAGTCAAACCCCAGTGGGTAAGGAAAGAGTCCTTTTCTCAATGCGTTGCACATTGTAACTCTCACAAAACGACCTCCTGCCCATTGCGCTGATCGTAAGCTTGACGCCAACGCGGTCCACTTCCTTGCGGCAGGGCTTCTTCCACGACCGGGACCAGCCGTATTCAATCCAAGCAAAGAAAGTTTTCCCATTAAGGAGAGCCACACACAGGTAGGTGAAATCCCGTTTAATTGTAAGAGCTGCAGCACACTGGATTGAAGTCTTGCCAAATTCCTTAAGCAGCCTGACGCGTTTCATGCTAACAAGCATTTCTTCAGAGGCAGTTCATTTGCAGCGTGAAGCGTGCGGCGCTACTTATCACTCCAACCACCTGCCACAGTGGGCGTTGGCTCACGCTGAGCCTGATGGTCTACGTAGTGCCGAAAATAATACTTCAGTGAGTGCTTAAACGCTGTAAAAATAAAATAAAAATAAACAGTCAAACCCCAGTGGGTAAGGAAAGAGTCCTTTTCTCAATGCGTTGCACATTGTAACTCTCACAAAACGACCTCCTGCCCATTGCGCTGATCGTCGCTGACGCCAACGCGGTCCACTTCCTTGCGGCAGGGCTTCTCCCACGACCGGGACCGGCCGTATTCAATCCAAGCAAAGAAAGTTTTCCCATTAAGGAGAGCCACACACAGGTAGGTGAAATCCCGTTTAATTGTAAGAGCTGCAGCACACTGGATGGAAGTCTTGCCAAATTCATTAAGCAGCCTGACGCGTTTCATGCTAACAAGCATTTCTTCAGAGGCAGTTCATTTGCAGCGTGAAGCGTGCGGCGCTACTTATCACTCCAACCACCTGCCACACATTCGTTGGCTCACGCTGAGGCTGATGGTCTACGTAGTGCTGAAAATAATACTTCAGTGAGTGCTTAAACGCTGTAAAAATAAAATAAAAATAAACAGTCTTGGATATATATATATATATATATATATATATATATATATATATATATATTTTCTTTTTATTGACTTTTATGGAACATTTCTCAGTAATACACAGTACACATACTGCTTTGTACAGAAAACAATCAGATTATAAGTTACCATTTAGCATCTGTGACCTGGGCATCAAGAACATGGCTACTAGCAGTAACAATTGTTCCCAGTCTATACATCATATCAATTCTCAATGGCATTGACCTGGCGGATTAAGATCCATTAAAAAACATTAAACTGATGCTCTGGTCTCAACTTTTAAACCGTCTGTTCTGCGTAGACATTGGCGTGCCTCTTCAATACAATCCTACTCGCCTACTCCCAATTCTTCAGTAACTTTGGCAGGTAGATATTGTCTATACAAACCCCAGAAACGTTTTGGGTGGTTTTGTGGGGGCAACAATTCACTATATAATTTGGATTGTGTGTTACAGTAAAACATGTCATTAACCAAGTGCCTTTAAGGGGACTGGCCCCCGCAACTAACACATCGCAACTCTGCGTTCTCCGCATCGTTCGCAGCAGTCCGAATCCCTAAGGCCATATCTGTGTAATCTCTCCGGTGTGTAATACACCCTATTTAAGAACTTAAAATGTAGTAGTCTGTGCCTCCCGTTTAACGAGACTTTCTGTGTTACCTCGCAACAATACCTCCACATGTTATCGTCCAACGTCACCCCAAGATCCGATTGCCACTCAATCCTAGCTTTGGAATATTGTGTTTTTCGAAAATCCTGCGACATATCATATATGTTAGAAACCAGCTTGTTAGGGACTTTAGAGCGCAGGAGAAAAGAGAAGGCGGGGAGCGCTGGAGGCTCCTGGAAATCGTCTCCGAGAAGCGAACGTAGTGCGTGCCTGACCCTAAAAAAATGAAATTGTGTGAGCGAAGTAGGCTCTTGTATATTCGCAGCGACCTCCTTCCACGTGCAGACCCTGCCTTCCTTAAATAAGTCTCCCACAGTGAGGATATGAAGAGCCCTCAGAGACTGCAGAACCCCGCCCTCGGCACTCATAGGACTCCAATGACACCACTCCACTGGCAAAAGTGGGGAATACAGCAGAGAACCAGCCTGGTTTTTCAGTAAATCATGCCATGCATGTACAGTCGAGTTGATAGAGTTTAGCACTCCATTTTATCTATTGGGAATCTGAGATAGTCGCTGCGGGAACGGGTCAGGTTCCACCGCTATCTTTTCAATTTGCAGACGAGGGAGATTGTGCGGACCGTGAATCCAGAAATGAGTGTGTGAGCTTTGAGCAAATCTGTAATATAGTTCCAGATCTGGAGCACCCAGAGTGTCCAATTTAACACGCAGGCTTTTACCGGCCCAAGCGAGTTTTACCATTAGTGCGCGCAGCGTCTTGAAGATGTATTTTGGGACTACCATTGGGATATTAACAAAGAGGAATAGGAACCTAGGCAGAATAATCATCTTCATCAGTGAAATGTGACCCACTAATGACAACGGTAGGCAGATCCATCTATCAAAATCCTCTTCGAGCTTAGCAATCGCTTTGCCATAATTTTCCCTGATGACTAATTCCAAGTCCGAGTGAACCTGTATCCCTAAATACCGCACTGGGTCGGCCGACCATTGTAAAGGAAAGACCAAGGTGACTGGAGTTAATGGAAATATAATAGATTTATTCCAATTTATTTTTAGTCCAGAGACCACTCCGAATCTCATCACCTCATGGATTATCGGGGTTAAGTTAGATTCTGGCTTCAGGACATACAACAAAAGACACACAATTGATGGACGGAATGCAGAGCAAATCAAAACATTCACCCCCAGTCAAGAGATCTGGGTTAAATCCATCATTCTTTTGCTCACCATGCCACCCCAGTTTAGACCTGGCCATATGCATGCTTGTTTCCGGTCCAGGGAAGACATGGCTTGGCAGTTCGGGCTGGACTGTTCCCATGAGGCACAGGGTTAGACTGATTTGCATATGGCCATGTCTGAACTGGGGTGGCGGAGTGAGCTAAAGAATGATGATGGATTAAACCCAGATCAGTTGACTGGGGGTGAGTGCTTGTAATGTCAACACTCCGTCCATCATCCCCTTTGGTTTTGCTTTGTTCGCCCTAAGTTGGCAGGGTATGCCCAGACGTGGGTCCCTTGCTCACTTTGCCACTGGATTCAAGATAGCCTGGCTGATGAGGGCTGTGAGCCCAAAACCGGTCCCAGGATGCTTGTTTCCGGTCCAGGGAAGACATGGCTTGGCAGTTCGGGCTGGACTGTTCCCATGAGGCACAGGGTTAGACTGATTTGCATATGGCCATGTCTGAACTGGGGTGGCGGAGTGAGCTAAAGAATGATGATGGATTAAACCCAGATCAGTTGACTGGGGTGAGTGCTTGTAATGTCAACACTCCGTCCATCATCCCCTTTGGTTTTGCTTTGTTCGCCCTAAGTTGGCAGGGTATGCCCAGACGTGGGTCCTTGCTCACTTTGCCACTGGATTCAAGATAGCCTGGCTGATGAGGGCTGTGAGCCCAAAACCGGTCCCAGGATGCTTGTTTCCGGTCCAGGGAAGACATGGCTTGGCAGTTCGGGCTGGACTGTTCCCATGAGGCACAGGGTTAGACTGATTTGCATATGGCCATGTCTGAACTGGGGTGGCGGAGTGAGCTAAAGAATGATGATGGATTAAACCCAGATCAGTTGACTGGGGGTGAGTGCTTGTAATGTCAACACTCCGTCCATCATCCCCTTTGGTTTTGCTTTGTTCGCCCTAAGTTGGCAGGGTATGCCCAGACGTGGGTCCCTTGCTCACTTTGCCACTGGATTCAAGATAGCCTGGCTGATGAGGGCTGTGAGCCCGAAACCGGTCCCAGGATGCTTGTTTCCGGTCCAGGGAAGACATGGCTTGGCAGTTCGGGCTGGACTGTTCCCATGAGGCACAGGGTTAGACTGATTTGCATATGGCCATGTCTGAACTGGGGTGGCGGAGTGAGCTAAAGAATGATGATGGATTAAACCCAGATCAGTTGACTGGGGGTGAGTGCTTGTAATGTCAACACTCCGTCCATCATCCCCTTTGGTTTTGCTCCGGACATACAACAGCATGTCATCTGCATAAGCTGATACTATAAGATTGTAGGTCCGGAACCGTATCCCCTATGCCCGTGATATTCTCTGAGGGCACATGCCAATGGTTCCGCTTCAATAGCATACAATAGTGGAGATAAGGGGCAGCCTTGTCTTGTGCCTCTCGAAATCTGGATGGAAGAGGTGACGACATCCCCAGCACACAGTCTTGCAACAGGCTGATTGTAAAGGCAGTGGCGGCTCGCACAGGTATCACTGTGGGGTGGTGAGGCGGGGCAGGGGCGGGGGCGGGGCTTGGTGGGGGATAGTGGAGTGTGACAATCGACAGGAACGTTTAGAGTAAATAAATAAATAAACAAAAGCACTTACTTTGCGCTCGCAGCATTGCCGAGTTTACTCCAAATGTTCCAGTTGTATGTCACACTCCACAACCCCCGCACCCAGCCCCGCACCACCTCACCGACCCACAGTGATACCTGTGCGAACCACCACTGTGTAAAGGACTGAAACTAGTCTAAGAAAGATCTCGCCCACACCCAGTCTCCACAGCACTGCCATCATGAATGCCAATTCTACAGAATTTAATGCTTCCTCTGCATCCAAAAACACTGCAGCAGCTTTAATATCAGGTCTGACATGCTGAATAGCCCCAAACACTGTCCTCTGATTGTGTGATAAAGTACGGCCTGGCACAAATCCCGACTGTTCTGGGCTAACCAGGGTCAGAAGAAGAGGTGCCAGCCTGTTAGCCAGAATTTTAGCAAATATCTTAGTGTCCATGTTGAGGAGCGAAAGTGGTCTATAGGACGAGCACTCTTGCAGAGACTTTCCCGGTTTAAGTAAGGTAACTATTAACGCCTCCCTCATTGAGGGTGGCATAATGCCCGTCTCCCCTATTTCTTTGAACGAAGTGTTCAGATGTGGAACCATCAGCTTTTTGTATACCTTATAAAAGGACACTTTGAGACCATCATGACCTGGGGCACTTCCCTCACGCATGGAGTTCAATGCCACCTGAATCTCGGAGGATTCGAGAGGCCTCATCAAATATTCTCTGTGTCCATTAGTGAGCCAGGGTAGTTGTATGTGCTCTAAGTATTCTAAAATAGCGTTATCGTCTGGCAGCACTCAGGAACTATACAAGTCCTTGTAATATCTGCTGAACCTATTGCAATTTCAGTAGGGTGGAATCTCCATCTCTAAGATGATAGGAGAGTGGTTAGAGAATGAGCGTGGCAATACAGTGCACTCCCGCACATGGGGCAACAGCTCCTCCAAGATCAGCTAATAGTCAATTCTGGTGTGGATATCGTGGAGGGGCGAATAGTATGCATATCCTCCCATCCCCGGAGACCTGGCTCTCCAAACATCAACCAGGTCCAGCTGTGCAGCTATGTCACATATAGTTTTAGCAGCCGCTGATGGGCGCCGGTGAGGACCACTCGAGCAATCCAAAGAGAGTATAATACACAGTTAAATCCCCTCCCCATAGTGGCGGCTGAGAAGAGCTTTTACGCATATGTGCACATAATGATTTATAAAACTGAGGGTCATCGTAATTGGGCCCATATTTGTTAACAACCTGTATGTCTAAGCCTTTCCCATAACACCTAGCTATTGCGTATCTGCCATTAGGATCAATCACCCGCTCATCAAGTGAGAGCCCTGATCTTGGGTTAACCCAGATGAGCACACTCATGGCATGCGAAGTGAAACCAGTGGCCTGATATGTACCAAAGAGCCTTCTTCTAGCGAGCATATTACTATTGGGTGCTAGATGTGTCTCTTGAAGCAATTCCATGTCTACCTCATGCCTTGAATGTGGTGGCAGGCAAATTTGAAAGTACGGTGAGAAAAACAAATACTCATTTATGTTATCCTTCTGTGCACACATGGCTAAAATCACCCTGGTTTAGTAATTGTCTCTTTTAAACATCTATTTTTGTGAATACAAATTGGGAATTTATTAATATATTTATGAATATTTAATTATAATACATCACTGAACCACATTTTCGCAAATTCCTGAACTACTATGTCATTCACCTTCTTTCCTCGCACCAACACATGCTCCCCACTGTTTTTTGCTCATTTGTTGCATGCTTTTGTTCAGTAACAGAAGATTTTTTTTAGTTATAGAACCCCTATAACTTTAGTCAGTTTATGCACCTGGGGACCACCCCCTCTGAACACATTTTTCCAGCACCAATGGGATGGAGGCAATATTGTGCATAGTGGCTTTTCTGACTCCCTTCTAAAATGCATCCTAGATGCTGAGTGTGCCTCAAATCCCTAACACTGAAGAAACTATTTTCCTTCTCCCTTGAGGCCTGCATCCTCTACTAGATCGGGTTCATCATATAGAAAGCCATAAGAAGCAAAACTGTGGCTTAACTAGCCAGGAAAGCAATGACCTAAAACAGACAGGACAATACAAGGAACCAAGGCATCACCAGTTAGAAATAGAAAGCAAACCTTTTCTGTCTATTGCCCCTGGAGCATTTCTTCAGGAACCTGAATGACTCCAACTGTCCTGAAAATGTTAATATGGAAAACGATGCACACATCGATGAAAATTAAATATCGTCTTTATTAACAGATTCGTCTGTTGTGAATTTTACATCAACCTCGACTTGCAAATATGCAATCAGGCAGGCCATGAGACCTAGGCCTGGTAATTACTGATTGATAGGTCACAGGTCGGTGGGCGCATTGGTGGCAGGCAAACACTCGGGCAGGAAACTCTTGTACAGTTCCACAGATAATTGCAGCAACATTACAATGGTCAAGGGAGATTGCACCTATAAAGTACACATGGCCGGAGTGTGTATGCATGATTCTAAAAACACAGTAAAGTCAGATGTCACATGAGTTAGGAATACATAGCCAATCAGGACCCAGAACATGTAGTGATTGCGCACTCCCCATGCGTACATCTGGACACGTTAACCACTGGCCACATTGTGTCCTTGCGAAGTCGAGACCCACCTTTAGTAACCATTGGCCATTAATTTAAGACTCCAAAGGCAGCAACCAACATTCCTCACCATATATGGCACACCAGAAACTTTTTTATATTGTCTTTATTGAATTTTAAATGCAAACAAATAGACAGTTGACAATTGCAAATTATCAACCGTTTACAACACTGAGCTTCACAGAATTATTATCAACACCTGGTATTTGAGCTATTCCACATAGTATTAATATAGCTGGACAATTAAATGTGAATCTGACCCACAGACGGATAAAATGGGGGGTGCTGCCCATTGGTGGGTGAACCGGGGGTCAAACATTGATCAGTGGAGTCATGAATTAGAGTGTGGAGGTATGTGCGAAAGGGTGCCCAGATATCCCTGGGGCGGGTTGTGGGGGGCTGTAGGTTGGCATAATCTCCCCCATGCTCTCGCAGCAGCTCATACTTTCCAGCCAATTTGAAGGAGCGGGTGGTCTGGCACTTCCCCAACATAATGCTATCTCCTTCTTGCCCAGCAGCAGAGCCATAGAAACCAGCTGGCGAGAAGTGTAAGGCACATTTTGTGTATAGCCCAAAAGGGCCACTAGGCAGTGTGGGGTTATAGCGTGTTCAGACATGCCAGATATTTGTGTATATATAGCCATCCAGTAGGAAGCTATTGCCGGGCAAGTCCAAGTTAGATGCGCAAAGTCCGCTTCGGGGGGCGTGGCATTTTAGGCAGTTATCAGATCTGGAGTGATCAAATTTGGCAATGTTTACTGGTGAGAGATAATATCGGTGTAAGTATTTAAAGTGTAATAGCTTGTGTCTCTGATTATTAGAAATGCTTTTGATTTGTGCACAGCAGTAGTTCCATATCTGGTCTGTAAGTGGTATCCCCAGCTCCCCCTTCCACGACCCCGGCACCCGTGCGGTAGTGTCCTGTCTCAGGGTCATAAATGAATGGTTGAGTCTGGATGTCATGTGACTTCCGTCTGTGGCCGTGACCAACATTGTCAAGGGAGGGAAGTCGTCGGGTGGGAGCGGTTAGGGGGGCAAAAGGGATCGTAGAGTGTTCTGTAGTCTCCTAAAAATGAAGAGGTCCATGTAGGTTATATCGCATGCTGGTGTAATATTTGTCAAGTGTAAAACATGGCAGTTGGGGAACAGGTCACCCATGGTGAACAAGGAGTATCAATCGAGTGTGTACTTAACTAGTGCTTCTTGTGTAAGCGGGAGCCACGGGTTGTCTGGGAGGGGGAGGGCACCGGAATAGAGAGGACACCCACCCAGTGATCGTCGCATCTTGCGCCATGCCCAACATGTCGTGGAGATCATTTGGATATCCTGGACCTCCAACTGTATACCCTTGGGTAGAATCTGTGAATGTGAAAGTCCTTTTAGTGTGCGTTCAGGGTGGATGTACGGAATGCGGGCGTCGGAGTGGTACCACCGGTAAGTGTAGTTGTATTGGGCGGCTAGATAGTAAAAGTAGAAATCTGGTACTCCAAGGTCCCCCGCTCGCAAGGGAAAGGAAGAGTGTCCCAGTGGACTCTTGAATGGCCTCCCGCCCACACCAGGCGCTGTAGGGTGCTACGTAGTGTGCGGAAAAAGTCTGCGGAAGGGGGATGTTTGTGAATAAATATAGAAACCTGGGTAGCACCACCATCTTGATTATGGCTATTTGTCCCGCCATGGAGAGTGGCAGTCTGGTCCATCTATCTACTTGCGTCATGAGAGATGTCATAGCCTGGCCATAATTATGTTGCAAGATCTGATCTCTGTTTCTATGAAGATGAATGCCAAGGTATTTGGTGCCATCTTCAACCCATCAGAGGGGGGAGTCTGCGGGCAATGCTTGAATGGCATCTATCAGTGGAAAGAGCTCTGATTTTGCCCAGTTGATGTGTAGTCCGGAGAGGTCTCCATATCTAGCTATTTCTTGCATAATTGGGGATAGATTACCCTGTGGGTGTCTAATAAAAAGCAGAATATCTTCCACATATAGAAAAAGCAATAGAGGACGTGTGTTTGTTGTAGCCCGCAGTGTGAGTGGCGGTCTTGTAGGATGCAGACCAGTGGGTCCATTGCGGCTATGAAAAGGCTGAGGGGACAGTGGGCATCCCTCTCTGGTGCCCCGGAGTATGGGAAAGGTGTCTGTAAGTTTGCTGTTCACCCGCAGACGGGCCGGGGGTCTGGTATATAAAACAAAAATCAATGCAAGGAATTGGGGGGTATGCGCAGTTTACATAGGACGGCGCGTAGAAATGGCCACTCGAGTGAGTTGAGTGCCTTCTTGGCGTCTAATAGGCCTACAGCTGCTGGTGTACTAGGGGATACTTTGTTGAGCACCACAATATAGTGAAGAGGTCCGGTTTTCTGAGGGCTCGTTCAGGTACCAAGCGGGTGCCTCGCTTTGCCGGCGGTGTGCCTACTAGCCACCACCCCCCTCCCGAGACCCATGGTGTGATTACTGATCACCCCACATATAATTGCTGGGTTCCTATAATTAAGAAGGTCCCCGCAGTAACAGCAGGTTTAAAAAAAAAAAAATCCTGTTCTTCACTTATTTGACCTCCTGGTTAGGGTGAGCCTTAGCGCGCTCATACCGCCAGGGTCTACACTCTGGTCTTGAAGAATGCCTAGCTAGTAGCATCACATAGGCAGAAACATGTTGACCACACACAGTGAGACATAGCTGATCAATCTATCCAGCACTTACATCATTCACTTTGTTTTTACCCGTGCCTGGTTGGCCGACGAATAAAATTATTTTCGGACACAATCTAGACACTTTTAATTCACTTCACAATCACTTGCACTTGTCACTTAGACAACATTAACCTGCTCCGCAGTAATTCTGGCGTTGAAGCACACCGGTGAGGTACTCGACCTTCCTGGTGGGGCCCGATGATGAAGCATGTCACCAACTAGGTTGGTGAGTGAGGGCTTTCTAAAGAATCAAATTTGATTCTTCATGCTTGCTCTTCTCCTAAGAAGGCACACTCTTTTGTTGTTTGGACTTTCATAAGTATACAGAACAATAGGCATGCTTGTGAGCATTTGGCCTAAATTCATTCCTCTAGTTTCAAGTGTTCCTGTGACATAATTAGGTGCATGACCTGTTCCTTTGACATGGAAATTGCAATTTACACTGTGTTAGGTTCTGTGACATGAGTGAACACAGCACTTCCATGACATGGAAGAATCATAGAGGTTAATGAGTAGGCATCATACCTGGCTTAGTGGGTTGTGCAACTTCTCCTTTCAGGGACTGGAGCCCTCTAAAGGCCACTCTAATAGTGCCACAGAATCAAAGCATTACTTGAAGGACTTTAACATGAGCACACACTGAAAATATTTTGTTATTCAACACTCTCCTTTAAATTCCTACTTGGGCCAGCATGCACAGGTCTCCTTCACCAAGTAGAATGTGGTGATGAGTAGTAACTAGACTTAGAACAAGGTTTTATTATTTCCTGATCCCTTCTGGAATCGAGAAGCCAAAGGGTGGTCACTAAGTTAGCTTTTAGTGTTTTAGTACTGTTTCTAAACGGGGTTGGCAATGGCAATCTTCTCATAAGATGCCACCTAATGAAATACATTCAAAATGCCAGTTTCGTTCTCATAACAAATGTTAACAATATTCATCTATCTCAACACCTATCATCAGCCACATGCAGTAAATATACTAAAATATTAGATGTAGTAGAAAGAACAAGTCTGCTTGCAGTTTACATTAAAAATATCTACAATGTTCTCTAAATTTTACATTGCAAGCCAGAGTGTAGACCTTAAAACCTCATGGGTTCTCATTATATGAAGAAAAGATGCATCTTGCTTTCTTTGAATAGGTTCTTCAATTATTGAAAAACAGATATTTTGAAAGCTTGAGGATGACTATATCATTAATTTAAAACCAGCAGTTATATATTTTCCCTATGCATTGACCCATCTACTATATGTTCCAAAGAGAAACGGTGTAATTAGGTAACCGTATGTTTATGGAATCTCCAAATGGCATTTGTGTGGAAGAACAAGCGAATCCTAATCCTCTAGCACATCTGATATCATGCAAATACGTTGAGTTGTGGTTAGTTCAAAGTGATCTCTCAATATTATGTGTCTGTGTTCTGCAGATATTTACACAATGTCAGAACCATGCACACTCAAACTGAGCAAAACTAACAATCACCTACTGCACCTGCATAAAAATTGACGCACCTACACTCACATAGGCTGAGAGAGTAATCAAAAGTACACCATGATTAAAACATGATTACACCTTTACCAAAACAAAGAACCAAACCTTTGCAGCAATAAAGGCCTCAGAATACCTATACATATGCAAAGCAAAACAAGAAATATAATTATACAAGAAAATCAAGCAGAAGTGAAAAATTGACCAACAAACAATTGAGCACAGAAAAAGAACAATGACATGGCAACAAAATGAAAACAATCTCTACATTGCATTAATTACTTGATCATGCAGAGACGTATGTCCTCTGCACATGGAACTAAGACAATTAAAGCATATATTCCGGCACTTACAACCCTCAACATAAACACAAGAGAATGTTGCTTTATAGAGAAAGAGATTCTGACTCATGAAAACCCTAAGGTTTTTTTTTGCTTTGGGTCTCCTCAGGTTTTTAGAACTCTTTTGAGAGTGAGTTCCTTTAATGAAGTCTCACCCATGTAAGCTTCTGTTAAAAATAGGTTTGAGCTGCAACTGCAAGGGCCTATCTTTTAAAATAATGTCACCTGCTCTGTACAGCTGCACTAAAGGGCTCTGAGCAGGTTGCACTTGATGTGTTTTAACACGCATGCTCACATGTAAAAGCTGGGAGGGGTACTGCTTGTCTGAATCAGCCTGGAAACTGTGGTTGATAAGACCCAGCTAAAATAGGTCATTGCCTTCTAAGACCTTATAATTCTATTGGGAATTCAAGAAGACTGCCCCTTTTCTAGTGCCTGAAGTGTAAAATCAGTACTGTGTAAGCTCAGATTGTTAGTCAAATGTGTCCAAAATATAACTTTTGCTTGGCAGCATGATGTAGGAATGTCAGTGGCTTGTCTTTTCCTAGAAATTTCTAGGTCACAAATGGATATCTAGAGTCATATATAAATTATTTATACATTTATAAAATATAGCATAATTCCCTGACACAACCCTAATGGAATTCAAGCTTTGAGCTAGCCTGCTGGGCTCCTTAATTACTATGCTGGACTAATAGGCTCATGAGGTGAAATCTCCATAGGCAAATAGCTGCATCTCCTTGACAAGCACTGGCAGGATAGTCCCACGTGGGGCAAGAGGAGCATAGGCACAGCTCTGGTCACTACCATTTTAGTGGTTGTTGACATGTTATCAAAAATGGCACATTTCATCCCCCTCAAAAAGATACCCACCGCTGTAGAATTTAGTCAAATATTAATTGATCATATCGTAAGACTGGATTGCCTACTGACTAAAATCATCTCAGATCACAGAGTTCAGTTAACAGCTAAATTTTGGAGAACACTCTCAAACACTGATAAGTTAGGAATAGAGGTAGCCTTGTCATCAGCCTTCCACCCACACACCGACGGGCAAACTGAACAGGAAATCCAATACCTAGAAACTACGCTAAGATGCTTACTATCCATGTACACAGGACACTAGGATCAGGCCTTACACCTAGTGAACAGTGAACTAGTGAGCGACTAGTAGCTACTGCTGTTCATGTCATGTAAATAGTGCATCTGGTTTTGAGGATGGTGCAGGTCAGAAAGGGGAGTCAATATAATTCCATCAGGTTTGGGGTGATGTTAACATATTTCTTCAAGCCCTAGATGAGACATGCTGCACTGTGTAAGATGCTGTTGCGGGGATTCTGCTCATACACAGAACTAGGCACAAGAAAACAGGACCTCAGTAAATAGGGGTGTACCTCCTATCACCTTAGTACCCAAAATCCCAACCGACTAGCAATAGTGTCTCATTCGGTCTCCTACAAATATCAAGAAGCTACGAATGTTTAGACAACCCAGAACACGAGCACTCCCGACTTACCTCAGAGTCGCGGGAACAAGACAATCTTTCGCTCTCACGTACTTGTCCACAATAAGAATACTCAGAGTCACTAAATAAGTTCAAAATGTATATTTTGACTATAGTGATTCATAAAACAGTATGCAAACCACGACCAGTAGCAAAATGCATAACGCAAGCATCATTAGCATTGTTACAATACCATAGAATACAAAAGGAGTTGTCATTTTATAAAGACTGTGAAAAGGGCAAAATAACTGGGCCTAATCACCCTCCCCTTGGTAGTAAGAAGCTATTTTATATAACAGAAGATCTCTAGGCGCTATTAGCAGACCCCCTACCTGAAAGCCTAAACGCAAAGGTTTACATCATAGGAACAGCAGAGCTCAGCTCCATGGAACGGCTTTCTTCGAGTGTGTTTCAAAAACATGCAACAACGCTATATCAAAGCTCGATTCTTCCATACTGCAGCTGCTGGTAACATGTTTTGTCTAGGTAATAGGGACTGACCAGAACAGAATAACAAGAGACATTGTTGATCGACCTTGCAGATTATGTTCAGACAGAATTGATGGGAAGGCTGAGAACGTGAAAAACAATCTGTTATCATGTACAGGGCAGAGGCAAAGTGTCGCAAAAACAAACTCTTAGCAGAGGCGTACGCAAAAGCAGCAGCATAGGGCAAGCAAAACTCATGCTAACTTAGCAATGTCGACAATGTATCTAAGGGCCACATAACCCCATATAACAATGCTCTTAAGGACTGCCTGTGTAGAGTCTGGGAGGTCATGGTGTTACCGCCATCCAGATGTGAGAGTATGGTACAAGGGCTTGAACAGAAATTCTGAAGTCACATTTTAGAAAAATTGGTTTCTTATTCTTTGGCAGAGAGAACAGTACCAGGCATTCTTTCATTTTTTGCCAATGTGTTTCTTCAGCATGAGATTGGTGTCCAGGGAGGATCCATGTGACCTTGAGTTCAGTGATAGTTAGGGTACAAAGTCATTAAGTATCATGTGTTTAAGCCTAATTTATACTGTTCCTTGTTTGTTGTTCTTTAACAAATCCAGTGCGCACCTGAAGCTCAACCCAACCATGACAATTCTGTTATGGGTGGGTTGAGCTTCAGGTTGGCACTGGATATCCAGGTCAGGATGGTGTGCAGGCAGTGTTTGAGGCATTGTATAACTGAACCAGAAAGACGTTAAAGTAGAGTTGTGTATCAATTATGCATACAACGATATGCACTACAGTTTTTTGTGTATAGTAAAGTACTTCCCCTTTCTAAAAGAAAATAATCACTGACTGGACATTGATTTATTGCGTGTTTTTTGTTGTAATGCAGATTTCTGAGTTTCTTGAAGTAGTCTGCCTTACTACCGTAACTGTTAAGTGCTTAAACAAGCATTTGCAATGCATCGCTCTCGCCTTTGGGACCTTATATGTATTTAGCAATGCAGCATATTAGCCTGGGTGCTGAAACATCTACTGTTCTTTAATATGGAGGGAAAGTGAGCTCCAAACTGCGTGACACTCCAGGTATGGGAACACATGGAGAGAAATATTGCCTTTTAGCTGGAAATGGTATAGTCCAAAGCTGTGTTTTTAATATAGAATCAGGGCCTTCGTGGTCATATCACTCAAAATACAAGATTTGAAAAAAATATTATTATTTACGGGTGCGCGTGGAAGACAATTTCTATGGACCAATCTCTGTGTGGGCAGAAGGACATGGAGGAGGTAGGTAGTATGGGTGGCAGGCAGTGTGTGGAAAGCTGGACACAGGAGACCTTAATAGCACTTAGCATGAATTAATGTACCTCACGACAGGATCCTTCTAATTGGGTAATCTTGTTTTTGCCATAGCTTTCTAGCTCACGCCGACTTGTAGACAGCCCCTGCTTCAGTTGGCAGCCATTGGAGAGTGGTCAGCATGAGGGTAATGCTGTCTTTTCTCTCGGCCCCGCAGACGAACCACGCTGCTGAGTGTAGAATCATTTGAAGGGGGTGAGATGGGTTTTGGGGAGACCGGCCAGAAGAGAGTTACAATACTCTACTACACCTGCTATAAGCGCTGAGCTGTTCCACACGAACACACATCAGTAGCCCACTGTAATCCTCAAGATGATGCGCACAATGAATACAATGTATGAACAGCATGAAGAGGGACCGCACAGCTAGCACAAGAACAGAGCCGTATTAAGCAAGATGACAAGAAGTAGAAGACGTGAATAACCTGGCAAACACCTGCTGCGCTTTCCCTAAGAACCGAGCCTGTTAACTGAAGGTCACACAAAGCGCTGCTGAAGGCGCCGTGAGATGCTGTGCGGGTTCCAATCTGTGGCCAGAAGTTTATACGTCTCTAGTTCTACGATAGAGGCACTTGTCTGAGACAGGAGAGTTATACAACAGATGCACTATCAGCCGAGGCATCTATGTTCTCATATTCAGTAAAATATTCAGTGCTAGCTTTTAAAGCACTTTTGGCATGTACATTGGCAAAAAGACCTTTCTTTTCGGAGATGCTTCTGAAGGGCACTGAGAAAGTTTCAATCCTTCTTGTCCTCTAGACACAACTTCAAGTCCCTTAAAGAATATTAGTAATGTAGTTATTATATTGTATTGTGAATTTATAAAGTGCTAACTATCCTGAAGTGGCCTTGAAGCACTTTGCAGACTGGTATCACGCTACTCCATGGAGTCCAGAGTTAGATTCTAATGCTACTTGTAAGTATGTCAGTGAGCCCTTTATTAAGTCACAGTATTAGACATTGCCTGACCAATTATTGTATGGTGTTTATAGTAATAAATGGAAGTTAGTTGTTATCGTTAATTTACGCTAATGTTTTAGTTATGGATAGTTTTATATTCTTGATATCTGTGATTTGGCGGTAAATAGGGAGCAAGCACTCAAGTGTGTGTGCTCTACAGTACTTTATTAGTTGCCTAGTGCACTGTGCTATCGAAATGGCACTGTGTTAGCTTTGTAGTACAGATGCACGTGTTTTAGCACATACTTATTCATGCTGGGTCATTAAAACTAGAGCGAGTATTCAGTGGGGTTTAGCCAGGAAAGTTGAGAAATATGGACAGAGGAGTTATGGACAGGTTCAGGTTAATAGGTGTAGGAATAGGCATTTTCTAATTCATCTGGATTTGGCAGTAGTTCCTATGTGATTTTATGCTGCCAGCACAAGTACTACAGGAATTAGCAGAAATGAACAGAGTCGAGTTCAGTTTGGTATTTATTTTTAATTCTTAGTGATTTATTCATTTACTAAGCGTTCTCGGAGTTTCCGTGGTACTGTACTTTGTATCTCTATTTTTTTTATAATAGAAATATTGGGGCCTTACCTGGTCTGAGAGCTGTCCACAGGAGCAACAGGGGCAACTATAGAAGTTAATTATGAGTTTTACACAGGAGCAAATGTTCCTCAGCAAGTAGCTATGGTCTATGATCAGAAGCACATACACCTCGGCAGACTGTGCCCAACAGCAACTATTCTGCAGCAGGCATCTATGTGACGCACAAAGCAGCAACTATTTCCTAGAAGATCATCAGTGGTGGATGAAAGGAGAACCCGTTTCAGGTGATAGGCTCTTTCCAGGACCAAACTGGCAATGTCCTTAACCTGTCATCCTTCTCCTGGATGCCCCTGCTGGACACGCCTAGATTCCAAATTTAATAGGGGCACAAATTTAGCAATCACATGGCCAGGGTCCAATCGGAGCCCTACATGCTATAGACTGGTGGGGCTAATCTAGTACCAAAGTTCAGCCCTAATGCACAGCTGGTCAAGTGGAGCCACCCTGTTGCTAATGAACATCTAACTGACTTACTGGGCACAATGGAAAAAGCAGGGAGTTGCACATAAGGTGTTTCAAAATATCACAAAGCTTTTAAAAAAAATAAGAATAAAAAAAAACTACTGTGATCTGCCTCCGTGCAGTGAACTTATTTTTTGGGGGAAAAGGAGTTTGGGGCAGAGGCGGGCAGGAAACAGAGTGAAGAGAGAAAGTGAGAACGGAGAGATGGTGTGCATGGAGAGAAAAAGGAAAAAGAGGAGACAGAAATGGAGTGAAAGGAAGGAAAGTAATAAATGGTGAAAAAACAAAGAAAAAGAAGTGAAAGGAACGTACTTGAGAAAGAGGTGAGGGCTGAGACAAAAACAAAGTGAGGGAAATGGTGGAGAGGAAGAGAAGGAGAAAGAAAAAGTAGAAGAGAATAGATAGAAATGGAGAATATAACATCATTACAGAGGAGTGTCTGGTGCTTGCCTAGATTGCCACGGGGTGTGGGGCAAGGGAGAAGCAAAAGCGCACAATGACAATTCCAATTAAAACCACAGCATCAAAGTTTTCAAAAGCAGTTATAAATAATTCAGGTTAATGCACTTGTAAAAGAGCATATATGAATGAATAAACTTCTGAACTGTAAGCACACAAGCCCGTTTTGGAGGAACAAAACTTATCAGCTGACCCTGGCATAAGAGGAAACGATCATCTGCAAGGAAGCCCAACCAGGAAAGAAAGGTCAGGTGCTGTACCCTATGCAGGTAATCCACTGAAGGGCGGTGGGGGTCCCAAAGGAGGAGGATATGAAATTCCAAACTACACTAGAAGAAGGACTCGAAGTAGTTCGGGATGGAAGAAAACGTAAAGAGGGTCGACAGACAGAGAGAACAGGAGGGGGAGAGCGTGGAAAGGAAAAGAAATATAAAGAGCAGCGGAAGAGAAGGAGAGAAAGCCGGGGGGAAAGGGAAGAGACAGAGATGTGGGGGTCAAGTTGTATAGAGCTACCCTCTTCTGCTGGCAAGTCATTGCAGACACAAGTTAACTCCTCTTTGCTTGTGTCGCACATAGCAGCCCGAGAGCTTCCTCTCTGTGCAGTGAGGTTACACGCTGCAGAGACCTCATGCCCCGTGAAGTTACACAGTGAGGGGCGCGCTCTGACAGTTCCCTCCGTGCAGTGGAGTCACCAACTGCAGAGGTCTACATCCGAGAGGAGTGAAGTCACATACAACAGAGGTCTCCCCATCTGTGAAGGCACACACTACAGGCAGCCGCTTCCCCGCACAGTGAAGCCACACTCGCAGCCACCTCCCAATGAAAGTTAAGTAGATCCGAGGCACCACAGAGGGTTTCAAACGTTCTGGCTGCTAAGCTCCGAAACACAATCTCTTTGGCAAACACACAGCTGGGCTCTGTCGTATAAAAGCTGAAGTGGTCATTCGAGTGTACACGAGAGTTTCTCATTATTATACAGTGCAGTTCCGGCGCTCATTTATACTCACACAGTTCTCGCTGTTTCTCTGATCTGATAAGGCTCGTTCTGACTGCCAGCAGAGCCCGCGGGACTCAGGGTTACCACAGAGAACGCAGTATCTAATATGCCAGCGCTTCATCTACAGAAGGGTGCCACATTTAGCATGCAAACAGCACTTCTCGGACCAACCTCTTAAGAAACTGGCACCACAAAAAGCATTCTGGGAATATACGCGTCTCTCGGCATTTCAAACGCAAGCGCGACCTCCAATTCTCGACGGTGTTCGGGACTGCAGGATGTTTCCAGAGTCTGCCCGCCCCGCAGCCAGGTGCGGCTCGGCAATCACTGCGACTCGGCAGGTAACCAATGATGGAACGGCTACGTTACCTACGTCATGACTCTTTTGACCAATCACCGCTAGTAGACCCTACCCAACACACGTTTTTATTTTTACAAATTGTTTCAACCTTCGATGTCAGCGCATTAGCTCAACTATGACAGGTCGATTGGGTCGGAAAACGAGGTTTGAACCGCAAGCGTCCTTTTATTGGCTAACACATTTACAGCCTGTGGCTCCCTTCTGAGAATGCGCAAATGGTACCGCTGGGCAAAAAATGTGACATTTTTAACAAGCACAACGCGCACTAAAAAAAAGCGAAAACATTCGGGAGGTCTGCCAAAAAGAAACTCGAAAGAGGCACGGCATACAGAACGATGGCAGTGGAATAACAACATAGAGTGCAAACACAGAGCTTGCGCCGGAGTCACGAACTGCGGGAGGGGACGGGGACGGGAAGAAAGTAGTCTGTGCAGTAAAGGGGCCAGTAGCCATGGAAGGACACAAATGACGACATGGCCGCCATGGGGAGGGACTAACAAGCCTAAAACCAATCAGAAGGCAGCATTTAGGACCTAAGCCAATGAAAAAGATGGGCGGATTGTGGGCGGATCTTCTACGAAGCTTCCACGCTATAGTGTATACTGCATGTCTCGAAGAGACAGCGCAAGCGCTGCCTAGTCGAGACCTAAAAAGGACCTTAATCTCACATGTTAAGGTCTGCAGCAATGGGGGGCCTCAGCTTACCAGACGTGAAGATACAGATTGTCACAATTGGAGCTCAGTAAGCTAAAAGCCCTAGGACCCCTCCCCCCCACCCGAACTGGAATTCTTACATATTCACAGTATAATTTGACCTTGCACTAAACCTTCAAAAAGAGGTTCATTACATGGAATTGCAATTTCACAGGGTGTAGATTCTGATTCAAAACACCAGAAAAAGGGAGACTGTGTGGATTGCTATTATTAACAGAATATTTGTAAAGTGCAGCATCCACTCGGAAGCAGTCTCTCGACGCTAATGAAACCACTTATCCATACTGACTATGGCAACTCATTACTGGTTGATGATGCACTATGCTAACCCTGCCATATGAGAGCAAGTGCTACTGGGTGTCTATACATGATCTTGAATCTGTTTCCATTTTCAGTTCCTTTGTCATATTAAATCAATCTAAAGTATTTAGTCCTGCTCCACTTGGTTCATACTATATGGGTATATACACATAAAGACACATACAGCAGAATAATGTTCCAACAGCCATTTTTTGTTGTTGCAGATTTATATATCGCAAACAGGATCCAAAGGTAATACATTACACAAGAACACATTCATTTTGTTTTTGGTAGGCACGGGGAGATTAAGTGATTTGCCCAGAATCACAGGATGCTGAGTCGACACCAAGGCTCGAACCTGGTTCCCCAGCTCTAAAGTCGGCAGCTCTGGCCGTAAGTGCACATCCTCTACCCATATGCATGTTCACAGATGGTTCCGGGACACAGGGACCCTGAATTCCAGTAGCATGTCTCTACAACCACTCATACCCTCTGCAGTTTGAAAATGCATTGAAGGCAGTGGTGTAACACATGCCCCTGCAGCTCGTGACCAATGGCTATCTGTGAGATATGGGAGGCTAATGGGCCCCTCTTCACATTCTGCAGCAGGGCCCCATCATTTTGGGTCATGCCTCTGATTGAAGGTACATGAGGAACATGAGAAACACATACACAGAACTACTTATATCTTCAAGAGGCACCACAGTATGTGACAATATAAGATTGTTCCAGCACAGGGATCCTCATAATAGCACATTCCTTTATTTGGGACTACTGTCAGGCACGCCAACACTCTGGTACATTGTAGCTTTCGATATTTTCAGTACAATACTGTTACTGCGGGAAATGAGGACCAGGCACTATATAGTCATTGTGAAATCCTGTCACTTATGCATGACACAAAAAAACTTTAGCCATAGGCCACATAGCAACATTCTTTCAACGAAGCACTCCGTTGGAGTGTATGATGCCACATGTCTGCAATTTCACTTCAGCGCCTCATCAGGTGTATAAAGTGCTACTTAACTACAATTGCAAAACAATACATTACAGACACTAACCAAGTACAGAAATCCTCAAGATGTCCAAAAAATGTTTGGTATCTGATTCACAATCTTTATCAAAAAGGAAAACAGAAGAATTTGCTATTTATCATTCAAATAGCTTCATTATGTATTGTCTTTTCAAGAAATCTTTAAAAGCTTTATTATGTTTTGAATTTTATTTTGACTGTATTGAATGCTTGTAAGTGCAGGGACTCCTGATGTTCCACAGTGGTATCTAAAAGCAGAATATCTACCTGAGATATGGGCTGAAAAACACTCAGTTCTCAATGATCTTCTTCAATTTGAATTTTTGGGTAGGAGATCTAATGACTAGTTAACTTTAGTTTCACAATGAAGACACAAACACAGAGATTTTTCTTCCCTGAAACTAGCTTGGTCGAATTTATTAGAAATCCCAGGGCCTGATGTCTTACTTGTAAAGGGATATATCAACAGTCATTCTCAGACATGCTAAATGAAATGAGCAGGTTTTCCCACACTGACATTGTTTTGATCCAATGACAAGGATTCACCCATTACAAAACTAAGGGCCTGATTTATAAGTTGGCGGAGAGAGAATACCAATTGGGTTCCCTCCCCACCAACATAGTGGTCCACCCGCTCGTATGGCGGCCCTTAACCCCTTCGATGCTCATGACGGAATGGTTCCGTCATGAGCATCGGTGCCCCTGTGCTCATGACGGAACCATTCCGTCATGAGGCCAGGGGCACGAAATCCCTCTGCTGCAGACAGCAGAGGGATTTCCTTCTCCCCCACTGCCTGGGGTGCTGGGTAAGAGCTTCCCCAGCTCCCGAGGCCCCCTCCCTTTCAGTAAAATGAAGATCAGCGCGCACGTCGCGCTGACTTCATTTCACTGAAAACGAAACTAAAATGAGCCTTTAGGCTCATTTCAGTTTCACTTTCTACGTGCTCAGGGGCTATCTCAGCCCCTGAGCACGTAGAAAGACGGGAGAGGTATCATTGGAAAGGGAGAATCTCCCTTTCCAATGGTACCCCTCCCCAGTGGATCTCTGCTTGGGGATCGCCCCAGGAGGGCGATCCCCAAGCGAGATCCCACCCACTAAGGCACCAGGGAGGGGAGCGGCCCCTTGGGCAAGGGCTTTGCTCCCCAAACAAATTGCCAATGTTCAGTCTTTCTGCCCCCTGGAGGTAGATGGGAGCAGTAGCCCCCAATCTGCCCCCGGGGGCAGAAAGCCCACTAGACACCAGGGATTTTTATTTGGTGCATTTTGTTTAGGGTGGGGGCTGCCCAAAACGGGCACGCCAATGCCCCCACCCCCCCAGCCACCATTACAGCCTTTCTGCCCCCCCGGGGAGGCAGATGGGGCAGTAGCCCCCAATATGCCCCCCCGGGGGGCAGAAAGCCCACTAAATGCCAGGGATTTTTTTGTGTGCTATTTGTTTTAGGGTGGGGGCTGCCCAAAATGGGCACGCCAATGCCCCCACCCCACCTGCCACCATTATAGCCTTTCTGCCCCCCCTGCGGGGCAGATGGGGGCAGTAGCCCCCAATCTGCCCCCCCGGGCGGGCAGAAAGCCCACTAAACACCAGGGATTTTTTTGGATGCATTTTGTTTTAGGGTGGGGGCTGCCCGAAATGGGCACGCTAATGCCCCCACCCCCCCACCACCATTACAGCCTTTCTGCCCCCTGGGAGGTAGATGGGGGCAAGGCCCCAATCTGCCCCCGAGGCCAAGCCCACTAAATGCCAGGGATTTTTTTGTGTGCTATTTGTTTTAGGGTGGGGGCTGCCCAAAATGGGCATGCCAATGCCCCCACCCCACCCGCCACCATTACAGCCTTTCTGCCCCCTGGGGGCAGATGAGGGCAGTAGCCCCCAATCTGCCCCGAGGGCAGAAGCCCACTAAACACCAGGGATTTTTGGACTCATTTTTTTTAGGGTGGGGCTGCCCGAAATGGGCACGCTAATGCCCCCACCCCTGTCACCATTACAGCCTTTCTGCCCCCTGAGGTGCAGAAAGCCCACTAAACACCAGGGATTTTTTTTGTGCAATTTTTTTTAGGGTGGGGGCTGCCCAAAATAGGCACGCCAATGCCCCCATGCCCTTGCCACCATAACAGTCTTTCTGCCCCCGGGGCAGCAGAAGCCCACTTGACGCCAGGGATTTTTTTTGCGCATTTGTTTTTAGGGTCGGGGCTGCCTGAAGTGGGCACGCCAATGCCCACATCCCCGCCACCATTGCAGCCTTTCTGCTCCCCCTGGTCTCCTGATAAAAATGGTACCTCACACGCGTGGGTGGGGCAAGTACCCACGACAGGCAAGGGCCCAAAACCTAGTGAGGCGACATCAAAATTACCTATCACAAACCAACCTGGTTTCAAGGGGGGTCCCATGAGTTTTTGGCCCCGGGTTTGGCGGCCAGCTAGGGTAACCTACCAAACCCACACATTTCTGAAAACTAGACACCCGGGGGATTCCAGGGAGGTATGGCTTGCGTGGATCCCCCAACGTTTTCTTACACAGAATCCCACAGAAACCTGAAATTTTGCTGAAAAAAATCACTTTTTTCACACATTTTTGTGTGGGAAAGTTGTGGCCTCACCGGGCTGAAACAAATTTCCTACCACCCAGTGTTCCCCCAGGTCTCCCGATAAAACGGTGCATCACTCGGGTGGGAGGCCCAAGTACCCGCGACAGGCAAGGGCCCAAAACGTATTGAGGCGACATCAAAATTGCCTATCAGAAGACGACCTGGTTTTGCAAGGGGTCCCATGACTTTTTGGCCCGGGGCTCGGTGGCCACCTAGGAAACCTACCAAACCCACACATTTCTGAATACTAGACACCCGGGGATTCCAGGGAGGTATGGCTTGCGTGGATCCACCAACGTTTTCTTACCCAGAATCCCCCAGAAACCTGACATTTTACAGAAAAAATCACTTTTTCATACATTTTTGTGTGGGAAAGTTGTGGCATCACTGGGCTGACACAAATTTCCTACCACCCAGCGTTCCCCAGGTCTCCCGATAAAAATGGTGCCTCACTCGGGTGGGAGGCCCAAGTACGCTGCGACAGGCAAGGGCCCAAAACGTATTGAGGCAACATCAAAATTGCCTATCAGAAAACGACCTGGTTTTGCAAGGGGTCCCATGACTCTTTGGCCTGGGGCTCGGCGGCCACCTAGGGAAACCTACCAAACCCACACATTTCTGAAAGGAAGACACCCAGGGGATTCCAGGGAGGTATGGCTTGCGTGGAAAAATGTGTGAAAAAGTGATTTTTTCAGCAAAATTTCAGGTTTGCAGGGATTTTGGGTAAGAAAGCGTTGGTGGATCCACGCAAGCCATACCTCCCTGGAATCCCCGGGTGTCTACTTTTCAGAAATGCGTGGGTTTGCTAGGTTTCCTAGGTGGCCGCCCAGCCCCGGGCCAAAAGTCATGGGACCCCCTTGCAAAACCAGGTCGTTTTCTGATAGGCAATTTTGATGTCGCCTCAATACGCTTTGGGCCCTTGCCTGTCGCTGGTACTTGGGCCTCCCACCCAAGTGAGGCACCATTTTATCGGGAGACCTGGGAGAACGCTGGGTGGTAGGAAATTTGTGTCATCCCGGTGATGCCACAACTTTCCCACACACAAATGTGTGAAAAGTGATTTTTTCAGCAAAATTTCAGGTTTGCAGAGGATTCTGGGTAAGAAAACGTTGGGGGATCCACGCAAGCCATACCTCCCTGGAATCCCCCTGGTGTCTACTTTTTAGAAATGTGTGGGTTTGCTAGGTTTCCCTAGGTGGCCGCCGAACCCCGGGCCAAAAAGTCATGGGACCCCCCTTGCAAAACCAGGTCGTTTTCTGATAGGCAATTTTGATGTCACCTCAATAAGTTTTGGGCCCTTGCCTGTCACGCGTACTTGGGCCTCCCACCCGAGTGAGGCACCATTTTTATCGGGAGACCTGGGGAACGCTGGGTGGTAGGGAAATTTGTGTCATCCCGGTGATGCCACAACTTTCCCACACAAAAATGTGTGAAAAAGTGATTTTTTCAGCAAAATTTCAGGTTTGCAGGGATTCTGGGTAAGAAAACGTTGGTGGATCCACGCAAGCCATACCTCCCTGGAATCCCCGGGTGTCTACTTTTCAGAAATGTTTGGGTTTGCTAGGTTTCCTAGGTGGCCGCCGAGCCCCGGGCCAAAAGTCATGGGATCCCCTTGCAAAACCAGGTCGTCTTCTGATAGGCAATTTTGATGTCGCCTCAATACGTTTTGGGCCCTTGCCTGTCGCGCGTACTTGGGCCTCCCACCCGAGTGAGGCACCATTTTTATCGGGTGACCTGGGGGAATGCTGGGTGGTAGGAAATTTGTGTCAGCCCGGTGATGCCACAACTTTCCCACACAAAAATGTGTGAAAAAAGTGATTTTTTCAGCAAAATTTCAGGTTTGCAGGGGATTCTGGGTAAGAAAACGTTGGTGGATCCACGCAAGCCATACCTCCTGGAATCCCCCGGGTGTCTACTTTTCAGAAATGTTTGGGTTTGCTAGGTTTCCCTAGGTGGCCGCCGAGCCCCGGGCCAAAAGTCATGGGACCCCCGTGCAAAACCAGGTCATTTTGTGATAGGCATTTTTGATGTCGCCTCAATACGTTTTGGGCCCTTGCCTGTCGCGGGTACTTGGGCCTCCCACCCGAGTGAGGCACCATTTTTATCGGGAGACCTGTGGCAATGCTGAGTGGTAGGAAATTTGTGTCAGCCCGGTGATGCCACAACTTTCCCACACGATAATGTGTGAAAAAGTGATTTTTCAGCAAAATTTCAGGTTTCTGGGGGATTCTGGGTAAGAAAACATTGGGTGATCCACGCAAGCCATACCTCCCTGGAATCTCCCATGTGTCTACTTTTCAGAAATGTGTGGGTTTGGTAGGTTTCCCTAGGTGCCGGCAGAGCTAGGGTTCAAAAACTACAGCTAGGCACTTTGCCAAAAAGGGTCATTTTTCACAGTGAAATTGGGGTGTGTCCACGTTGTGTTTTAGCGTCATTTCCTGTCGCGGGCACTAGGCCTACCTACACACAAGTGAGGTGCCATTTTTCTCAGAAGACTTTGGGAACGCGGGGTGGGTTGAATTTTGTGGATCCATGCAGATTCCAGAACTTTCCACCACAGAAAAGTGAGGAAAATGTGGTTTTTACACTTTTTAGGTTTGCAAGGGATTCTGGGTAACAGAACCTGGTGAGAGCCAGTCAAGTCACCCCATCCTGGATTCCCCTGGGTGTCTAGTTTTCAAAAATGTATAGGTTTGCTAGGTTTCCCTAGGTGCCGGCAGAGCTAGGGTTCAAAAACTACAGCTAAGCACTTTTCAAAAAAGGGTCATTTTTCACTGTGAAAATGTGGTGTGTCCACATTGTGTTTTGCGCTGTTTCCTGTCGCGGACACTAGGCCTACCCACACAAGTGAGGTACCATTTTTCTCGGAAGACTTTGGGGAATGCGGGGTGGGTGGAATTTTGTGGATCCACGCAGATTCCAGAACTTTCCACCACAGAAAAGTGAGGAAAATGTTTTTTTTTTTACAATTGTTTAGGTTTGCAAGGGATTCTGGGTAACAGAACCTAGTGAGAGCCAGTCAAGTCACCCCATCCTGGATTCCCCTGGGTGTCTAGTTTTCAAAAATGTATAGGTTTGCTAGGTTTCCCTAGGTGCCGGCAGAGCTAGGGTTCAAAACCTACAGCTAAGCACTTTTCAAAAAAAGGGTCATTTTTCACTGTGAAAATGTGGTGTGTCCACATTGTGTTTTGCGCTGTTTCCTGTTGCGGGCACTAGGCCTACCCACACAAGTGAGGTACCATTTTTCTCGGAAGACTTTGGGGAATGCGGGTGGGTGGAATTTTGTGGATCCACATAGATTCCAGAACTTTCCACCACAGAAAAGTGAGGAAAATGTGTTTTTTTTTACAATTGTTTAGGTTTGCAAGGGATTCTGGGTAACAGAACCTAGTGAGAGCCAGTCAAGTCACCCCATCCTGGATTCCACTGGGTGTCTAGATTTCAAAAATGTATAGGTTTGCTAGGTTTCCCTAGGTGCCGGCAGAGCTAGGGTTCAAAAACTACAGCTAAGCACTTTTCAAAAAAGGGTCATTTTTCACTGTGAAAATGTGGTGTGTCCACATTGTGTTTTGCGCTGTTTCCTGTCGCGGGCACTAGGCCTACCCACACAAGTGAGGTACCATTTTTCTCGGAAGACTTTGGGGAATGCGGGGTGGGTGGAATTTTGTGGATCCACGCAGATTCCAGAACTTTCCACCACAGAAAAGTGAGGAAAATGTGTTTTTTTTGACAATTGTTTAGGTTTGCAAGGGATTCTGGGTAATAGAACCTAGTGAGAGCCAGTCAAGTCACCCCATCCTGGATTCCCCTGGGTGTCTAGTTTTCAAAAATGTATAGGTTTGCTAGGTTTCCTAGGTGCCGGCAGAGCTAGGGTTCAAAAACTACAGCTAAGCACTTTTCAAAAAAGGGTCATTTTCACTGTGAAAATGTGGTGTGTCCACATTGTGTTTTGCGCTGTTTCCTGTCGCGGGCACTAGGCCTACCCATACAAGTGAGGTACCATTTTTCTCGGAAGACTTTGGGGAATGCGGGTGGGTGGAATTTTGTGGATCCACACAGATTCCAGAACTTTCCACCACAGAAAAGTGAGGAAAATGTGTTTTTTTTGACAATTGTTTAGGTTTGTAAGGGATTCTGGGTAACAGAACCTAGTGAGAGCCAGTCAAGTCACCCCATCCTGGATTCCCCTGGGTGTCTAGTTTTCAAAAATGTATAGGTTTGCTAGGTTTCCCTAGGTGCCGGCAGAGCTAGGGTTCAAAAACTACAGCTAGGCACTTTGCAAAAAAAGGGTCATTTTTCACTGTGAAAATGTGGTGTGTCCACGTTGCGTTTTGTGCCGTTTCCTGTCGCAGGCACTAGGCCTACCCACACAAGTGAGGTACCATTTTTATCGGGAGACTTAGGGTAACACAAAATTGTAGAGCAACTGTTATTATCTATTGAATTTTGATGCATTTCTGCCTTCCAAATGAAAGACAATGTGTAAAAAGAAGTCATTTTGAAAAATGTCCTATAATTCTCATGCTAGTATGGGTACTCCCAATTTCGGAAATGTGCAAATATCTACTATTTCTAAACTCTATATTTTGTTCCCATTTCAGAAATACATAGGTGTCTTTCATACCGATTTTTCCATGTATAAATTTTCCCAGAATAATTGCTATATACCTGGTACATAATAAAAAACCATTGCAAGACGCTGCTCAGTTATTGGCTCTGGGTTCATCGGGTTCTTGGTGAACCTACAAGTCCTATATATTGCCACAACCAGAAAGGTCCAGCGGATGTAACGGAATATTGCTTTCAAATATCTGTCATAATTAGAAGAAGTTACAGGTGAAAACGTTGACACAAATGGCTGATTTTTTCAACTAATTTTCAATTTGTCCTATATTTAACTGTTTGTTTCTATAAAGAAAACGTGAAGGATCTACACAAATGACCCCTTGCTGAATTCAGAATTTTGTCTACTTTTCAGAAATGTATGGCTTTCCAGGATCCATTATCGCTTTCATACCCATTTCTACCATTAACTGGAAGGAGGTTGAAAGCACAAAAATAGCAAAAATAGACTATGTCCCAGAAAAATGCCAAAACTGTGTAAAAATGTTGGTTTTCTGACAAAAGTCTGCTTGTCCCTGAAAGCTGGGAAGATGGTGATTTCAGCACCACAACCCCTTTTTGATGCCATTTGCAGGGAAAAACCAGACACTTTCATCTGTAGCCCTTTTTCGCATTTTTCCCCAAAAAACCAAAATTTAGCTGTATTTTGGCTAATTTCTGGGTCCCCTCCAGGGGAATCCACAAACCCTGGGTACCTTTAGTATCCCCATGATGTTGGAAAAAAAGGATGCAAATTTGGCGTGGATACGTTATGTGGTCAAAAAGTTACAGGGGCATAAGCGCGAACTACCCCAAATAGCCAAAAAAAGGCTTAGCACAGGAGGGGAAAAGGCCTAGCAGCGAAGGGGTTAAGTTTGGTTACATTGGTGACTACTCCATCTTAGCCAAAGTCTTCCAACAGCCCAAAGGAGTAAGGGCTGTTGGAAAAATGGCCATTTGGAGTAATAATAATAATGAGGCTTGTAAACTGCATAGCTACTTCGGAAACGTAGTGTCCCAGCACTGCATTTCAAGATCACGTGCTATACACTCGCAGAAAATAACAGATCAATTCTATCTGAACAGCCAAGTTTTTTCTAAAACAGGAGTTCTGAAGGGGCCTGTCATACAGAAAGAGGCAGCGAATTCCACAATTTCATAATGAGCAGATTTGTGCAATATGTCACATGAAATTGTCAAGGGGTACAAATAAAAAATATTTTTGCGGGACTATGTCCATGCTTTACCATCTAAAAATATACCAAAGCAATAGTGTAAAAGTAGCAAGAAGGCAACGCAAGGCTGAAGGAACATGAACTTCCATACCAGCCACAACAACACTGGGACAGAGAGTCCCTTCAGAGGTCCAATCTCAACTTCCAGATTTGGCTCCGCAATTTTCCCTGATGGCATCATACTGCATTGATTGCGGAGTTGTAGGGAGTGCTGGAGAGCAGTCCATAAGAGCCCTTCCCAATGCTGCAAAGAATCATAAATGTAAATGTTTATTTTTATTTTTGGCCCTTCAAAATTTTTCTACATTAGCAGACATTTTATTATCCTAAAAATGGGTATCAAATAGCTATGTGATGTTCCTTTTATTATCTTCTAATTTATTGTAACACTAGTTGCATATAACTTGCCGTATGGACATATCAAAGCGTTCATCTACAAATAAATACACAGCTAACCTTTGCCAGTTATCATTATTTACTTTTTCACTTTTTAACCCTTTTGGTGCTTGCGTCGGGCAATGGCCGACGCAAGCACTACCTCCCTGGTGTGGCGCACGTCCAATGGCCGACACCAGGGAGGGCCCTGTAGGAAGGTAGGATCTGACTGCCTGGTTCCCCCACTTTTTGCCTGGTGTTCTGCTGGTTTTTGACTAGTCTGACTGGGATCCTGCTAATCAGGACCCCAGTCTATCTGCTTTCCCCCTAAAATGTTACACATGTACTTTGGTACACTCCAGATTGGATACTGGGGTAACCCTTATAAGTCCCTAGTATATGTTACCCATGTACCCAGGGCATAGGTACCACAGAGGCCTCCCATGGGCTGAAGCATGTATTATGCCACCAATGAGAGGCCATGCAAAATGGAACTCCAGGTCTGCTACAGCAGCTTGTGTAAGTTGGTGCTTGCACCACTTACTTTAGATATAGGCTCACTATATCTATAGGTCACTACACTTAAAACATATAAGTTACCCCTATAGCAGGCCTTATCAATCCTGAAGGCAGGGTGCTGGGTTTTTAGTGAGAGGGTGCCCCTGCATGAGCAGAGCCTCTCTGCAGCCTTCGGAGACCATTCTCCCGGGTTGTCTGTGACTCAGCCGGACATATAGTTAGAGGTGCATTATAACCTCGCTGTAAATGCGATCTCGAAAACGGCTGCATAGAAACATATTGTGTTTGGTATCAAACACCTTGGAATCATACCTCCTCACCGGTAACCGGTGTGGGAGGTATGATTCCACCCTTCTGAAGCGAGCTTCGTGGGGTCACTGGTCTATCCGGTGCCAGACTTCTCGAACCCGGTCAGCACAAAATGGATGCTGCCGACCAGAGACACACTTCTGCCCTCCTGCTGCTGAACCAAGCTCGAGCAGGGGAAGGCAGCAAAATAGGCATCCTGTCACAGGGAGGTGTGACCACCTCCCAGACAGGATTTAGTGTATTGGGGCTGGGTGGGTGCACTCAGAGAGTGCCTGAAAGTCTGCACCCGGGGCATATTTGGTGTCCCTGTGCATAGTCCAGCTCAAACCAGTTCTGGGAGCCATTGGCTCCTGCTCTGGCTCGAAACTGGACAAAGGACATGGGTGTAACCACCCCTCTGTCCTGACCCTCCCCTTGGAGGGTCCCCCGAATCTGTCCAACCCTCTCCCGTGGGTATATATATATATAATACCTACTGGTGGTCACCAGTAGGTATTTATAGTTAGGACCTAGTTCCAATATCTTTAGTGCCGTTTGACGAATCTTCGCAAAATTTTCAAAACTAATGGCCCGTTCCCGTCAGCTCCTGTCTTGAAAGATTCGGGGTGATTCGTCAAGCGGGGCTGAGAAAAAAGGGGGGTCCCAAAATGCGTTTTCTCCATGTTAATTTCCATAGGAACTTTTGTCGTGGCTACAGCCCGAACTGCTGAACGGAATTACACCAAATTTGGCAGAGAGGTAGCTCTTGGTCCAGAGAGCACTCTTTATTTTAAATGGTGTAAATCCGTAATAAAAAATATCGGTATCTGGTGACGCGAGGATTCGCGAATCCTCCCGATCACGAGCTTCATTCTGATTGGCTGCCAACACTCCAAACCAGTAAGTGTTGGCAGCCATCTTGTGACTCGACCGAATTCACGCTGGGTGGGCGAATCCGGCTGAAAAAAAACCAAACAAAGCGCGATAGACCGCATGGGTAGGCCAGGTCCCGGGGGCAATATGCAAATATATGTGGGGGCCGCGCGGACCCCCACAGCCCCTGGGACCGCCACCTCCCCCGGGGTTATTTTAATATTAACAGCGTGGGGGGGCTCCTGCCCCCCACGCTGCCCTGGGGACCACCACCTCCCCGGGGCTTTGAAAATTATGGGTTGGAGGGGCCTCGCTGGCCCCCCAAACCCTGGGGACCACCACCTCCCCGGGGCTTCAGTGTTTAAATGCGGGGGGACATGCGCCCCCCGCAGCCCTGGGGACTGCCACCTCCCCGGGGATTTCTTTCATTCTGGGCGGGGGCCTCGTGGGTCCCCCCAAGCCCCGGGGATCGCCACCTCCCTGGGGCTTTCTTTAATTCTGGGTGGTGTGGCCTTGCGGGCCCCCCCAAGCCCCGGGGACCGCCACCTCCCCGGGGCTAACTTTAATTACGGGCGGGGGTCCATTGCGGACCCCGGCCCCGGGGACCACCACCTCCCCGAGCTTTAAGTCTGTTGGAGGGGGGCCATATGGCCCCCCTCCTGGAGCCCTCCTTGGCCCTGGGGACCACCACCCCTCAGGGCCGGTTCCAGCATGGTCCCGGGGTGCCTACCCCTGGGACACTGCAGTTTGCTATGGCAGGGCAGGAGCATGGCTCCCGCCCTGCCATAGCAAACACTGCATTGCTTCGTGGAAGCAAGAGCAGGAAACCTGCTCTCGCTTCCACGAAGCAAAGCAGAATTGCCTTTGGACAAGGGAAGCTGCATGTCAGCAGCTCCCCTTGTCCAAAAGCAATGCCGGCTTCCACAGGAGGCGGGGAGCCGGCTGGGACCGTGGGGGCATTGGGGCTCCCCGACGGTCCCCAATGTAAGGCCAGGCCCCAGAGGATGGGGTCCCCGGGGCCATAATTGGCCTCAGGAGGGGGGCCACGTGGCCCCCTCCAAAAATAATAAAAAACAAAGCTGGCCAGGCCCCGGGGATGGGGTCCCCGGGGCCATAATTGGCCTCAGAAGGGGGGCCACGCTGCCCCCCTCCAAAAAGAATAAAAAACAAAGCTGGCCAGGCCCCGGGGGATGGGGTCCCTGGGGTCATAATTGGCCTCAGGAGGGGGGCCACGCGGCCCCCCTCCAAAAAAAAAAAAAAGGAAAGGCTGGCCAGGCCCCAGGGATGGGGTCCCCGGGGCCCAGAAGGGTCAGGGGAAGGGGGGCCACATGGCCCCCCATCTCTGCAAACACATCTCCTGGTGTGTTCTATGTTGGGGGATGAATTCCCCTACCCTACTGATGGTCCTTAGGGGCCAACTAGCCCATCTCTTACCTCCAGTAAGCCCCCCACAGTGGGCTTGCTTAGAGGTGGTCCGAGGCCACGCCCTTTTTTAAACCACTCTGCCAACGCGCCTCTTGGCGCACTGCTGGTGGGGCGATGAGGTCCTCTTGTGTCCTGAGGATCTCAGGACACAAGTAGACTTCATCCCCCGAGCAGCAGTGCGCCAGGAGGCGTGTTTGCAGGGTGGTGTAAAAAGGGGGCATGGCCTCGGACCACTCTCAGCAATCCAGCTGTGTGGGGCTTACTGGAGGTACCTGGTGGGCTAGTTGGCCCCCAGGGACCCTCAGGAGGCAAGGGGACTTCATCCCCCAACCAAGAGCACGCCAGGATGCGTGTTTGCAGAGTGGTGGAGAAAGGGGGCATGGCCTGTGTCCACCTGTCAGCAATCCCACTATCTGGGGCATACTGGAGGTATCAGGTAGGCTAGTTGGCCCCTAAGGACCCCCAGGTGCAGAGTGGAATTTCATCCCCATCCAAGAGCACGCCAGGGAGTGTGTTTGCAGAGTGGTGGGGAAAGGGACGTGGCCTGTTATGAGAACTTAGCAATCCTGCTGTGTGGAACTTGCTGGAGGTAACAGGAGGGGTAGTTGGCCCCCAAGGTTGTCCTTGGGGGCCAACTACCCCTCCTGTTACCTCCACTAAGTCCCACACAGTGGGATTGCTAAGAGGTCTTCGGAGGCCACGCTCACCTTTCTCCACCCCTCTGCAAACGCGCCTCCTGGCCCATTACTGGTTGGGGGATGAAGTCCACTTTACTCCTGAGGGACTTTGGGGGCCAAGAAGCCCTCCTGGTACCTCCTGTAAGTCCTACGCAGCAGAATTCCTGAGTGCTGGTCAGAGGCCCAGCCCCCTTTCTCCACCTCTCTGCAAACGCGACTACTAGTTAAAGAAGCATTTGCAATGTAATATAGGTTTCACATTTGCAAGAGTTAGAGCTATTGGCGTTTTAAATGTAAAAGTGTTTTACTAATGTTTCTTGGAGTGGAGTGGATGTAGGTTGTGTGTAGTGGAATTATGTGGTATGATGTGCAGTGAAATTATGTGGATAGACTTTACCTTTGATGTGGATAGAAAAAATGTGGTATTTAGTGTATAGGAATTATGTAGAGTGGGATTATGTGTTCTGGAGAGTAATTATGTGGTATGGTAGTCTGTGTTGTGGAGTGGTAACCTCAGGTTTAGTCTTCCTCATTTCCATAGAAGCTAAACTATAAACTCAATGAGACAAAAAAAAGAAGGAACCACTGAGGAGCACTTCTGGACCTAGTCAGAGGTATGAGCAGGGCCACTGGATTTATGTGACTGTTTGGCTGCACCGACTTTTGCACAGTTATACATTTTCCGCATTTGCCACATAATCCATCTTCTGCTGCATAATCTACAGATTTGAACAAAAAAAACTTGTTTCTAGCTCAAATGGCTTAAACGTTACCAAAAATGCAGCAACAAGTGTTACAGCATGGTAGAAGGCCCTTTGCAAACCTAGAATGGTCATCTGTTACTTATTGCTAAATGTGGGTATTAAATTGGTACTAATGGTTGCAAACCACATTTGCTTCTTTCTGCGCCTCTCTTGCCTCTTTCTGCATTTCTGTTGCTTCTTTCTGCATCTTTCTTTCTTTTTCTGCACTTCTTTTGCCTCTTTCTGCTCATCTCTTCCACTTTCTGCACCTCTCTTGCCTCTTCCTGCACCTCACTTGCTTCTTTCTGTACCCCTCTTGCCTCATTCTGCACCCTTCTTCCCTCTTTCTGCACCTCTTTCCCCTCTTTCTGTAACTCTGTTCCCTCTTTCTGCACCTCTCATGCCTGTTTCTGTACCTCTCTTGCCTCTTTCTGCACCTCTGTTGCTTCTTTCTGCACTTCTATTGCCTGTTTCTGTACCCTTCTTGCCTCTTTCTGCACATCTGTTGCTTCTTTCTGCAGTTCTCTTGCTTCTTTCTGCACCTCTGTTGCTTCTTTCTGCACCCCTCTTGCCTCTTTGTGCACCTTTCTTCCCTCTTTGTGCAACTCTCTTGCCTTTTTCTACACCTCTTCCCTCTTTCTGCACCCCTTTTGCCTCTTTGTGCACCTCTGTTCCTTCTTTCTGCACTTCTCTTGCCTCTTTCTGCACCCCTCTTGCCTCTTTCTGCACTTCTGTTGGTTCTTTTGCACTGCTCTTGCTTCTTTCTGCACGTCTCTTGTAAATTTCTGCACTCCTATTCCGTCTCTCGGCACCTTTCTTGCCTGTTTCTGCACCTCTCTTGCCTCTTTCGGCACCTCTGTTGCTTCTGTCTGCACTTCCCTTGCCTCTTTCTGCACCCCTCTTGCCTCTGTTAGCACCTCTGTTGCTTCTTTCTGCACTTCTCTTGCTTTTTCTGCACCCCTCTTGCCTCTTTCTGTACCCCTTTTGCCTCTTTGGGCACCTCTCCTGCCTCTTTCTGCACCTCTCTTGTCTTTTTCTGCAGTTCTCTTGCCTCTTTCTGCGCGTCTTTTGCTTCTTTCTGCACTTTTCTTATCTCTTTCTGTACCCCTCTTGCCTCTTTCTGCACCTCTGTTGGTTCATTCTGCACTGCTCTTGCTTCTTTCTGCACCTCTGTTGCAAATTTCTGCTTTCCTCTTGCCTCTTTCTGTACCCCTCTTCCCTCTTTCTGGACCTCTCTTGCCTCTGTCTGCATACCTGTTCCCTCTTTCTGGACCCCTTTTGCCTGTTTCTGCAACTCGCTTGCCTCTTTCTGCAGTTCTCTTGCCTCCTTCTGTACCTCACTTGCCTCTTTCTGCACTCCACTTGCCTCTTTCAACACCCCTGTTGCTTCTTTCTGCATATCTCTTGGTTCTTTCTGCACTGCTCTTGCCTCTTTCTGCACCCTTCTTGCCTCTTTCTGTACCTCTTTTGCTTTTTTCAGCACTTCTCTCTCCTCTTTCTGCACCCCTCTTGCCTCTTTCTGCACCTCTGTTGCTTTTTTCTTCACTTATTTTGCCTCCTTCTGTACCTCACTTGCCTCTTTCTGCACTTCTCTTGCTTCTTTTGGCACCGTTCTTCCCTTTTTCTGCACATATCTTGCCTCTTTCTGCACCTCTCTTGCCTCTTTCTGCACATCTCTTGCTTCTTTCTGCACTTCTCTTTCCTCTTTCTGCACCCCTCTTGCCTCTTTCTGCACCTCTGTTGCTTCATTCTGCACTCGTTTTGCCTCTTTCTGCACCTCTCTTGCTTCTTTCTGCACCCCTGTTGTCTCTTTCTGCACTCGTCTTCCCTCTTTCTGCACCTCTCTTCCCTCTTTCTGCACTTCTCTTGCTTCTTTCTGTGCCTTTCTTCCCCTTTCTGTATATGTTCTATCTATGTAGGCATAATTAGAAATTAGCATTTAAAAAACCTTAGAAATTCACTGAAAAAAAATAGGTTTCAGGGACGTTATAGTTAGAAATTAGCATTTAAAAACCTTAGAAATTCACTGAAAAAACCATAGGTTTCAGGGACGTTATAGTTAGAAATTTTCATTTAAAAAACCTTTCAGCTTCACTGAAAAAAACCATAGGTTTCAGGGACATTATAGTTAGAAATTAGCATTTAAAAAACCTTAGAAATTTACTGAAAAAACCACAGGTTTCAGGGACATTATAGTTAGTTGGACATTTCACTTGTAGAAAACCAGAGAAATTCGGCCGTTATAGTTAGTTGAGCTAACTATAACTCACGCCCCCGCAATGCACTGCTGATGACATCACATATTACATCACTCATGATATGGTCAGTGACATCACTGATGACATCACTGATGACATCTCAATGACATCACTGATGACATTACTGATGACATCATCCACGTGATAATCTGATGCGCTGCCTCACACCCTAATATAACCTTTGATACACCCACTCTAAAATACAGACTACCATTTTCGAAATCATAGACACACCAATACCAGTTACTACATACCCACTCACTGATTCTTAGGTCTACATACACATCCACTCATTCATCCATACAGTCACTCATACATGCAGTCACTCATCAATACAGCACTAACATATGCACTCATACACCTATACAGACACTCACATACCGCCACTCATCCATAGAGTTACTCACACACCTAGTCAGTCATGCAAAGAATCAATCACACTCCCATTTACTCACCTATACAGTTATACACACACCACCTCACTTATTCATACAGATACTAACACATACTTACTCTCTTATACAATCACTGATACAAGCACACACTCATCCATATAGTCACTCTCGCAATCACTCACTCTCACATAAAGTCATTTATATACTCCAACACTCACATATACTGCCTTTCACATATGTAGTTACTCACACATGGACCACTAAGACATCCATCCACTCACCAACACACACTCACCCACCCATACAGCCCTTCACAGATGCACTCTTGAACCCATACACCCAGTGAATCACCCACTCATACATCTCTGCACAGTCACACACCGCCCACCCACCCACACAGATACTCAGGCACCCATACAGATTCTCAGACAACCAATCAATAACCCATATAGACACTCATGTAGCTACTCACCAACCCATGCAGCCACTTACACACCAACTGACAGACTGATACAGACATTCACACAGTTTAGTCACTAACCCATGCATTCAGTAAGACACGTTTAATCACTCACTTATACAGTCAGTCACGCACCTACTAAATCATCCATTCAGACACTCATACACCCACTCATTCTTCAATACACCTTGGCATATATATATATATATATATAAAAAACATATGTAAACTTTACAGAACCACACAGTCACTGGATGATGTCATCAGTGATGTCATTTGAGATGTCATCAGTGATGTCACTGACCATGTCATGAGTGATGTAATATGTGACATCATCAGCAGTGCATTGTGGGGGCGCGAGTTATAGTTAGCTCAACTAACTATAATGGCCGAATTTCTCTGGTTTTGTACGGGTGAAATGTCCAACTAACTATAACGTCCCTAAAACCTTTGGTTTTTTCAGTGAATATATATATATATAAATATATGTTTACAGGTAGATCTCTCTGTGTCAGGGCCTTGCGTGGGTTGAAAAAAGCTGCGGGGGGAGAGGTGTGGCTGATGTAATTAAGGGTGTGGCTTTAAAACACGTAAGCTGAAAATCTGTGCTTAGCTTAGGGTTCTGCCCGACTGGTATTTTGCGACTTCTGTCATGCCATTCAGGTATAATACAACAAGCAACATTACACCTACAAGCATGTACTATTGGCTTTGTCAGTGCTTGTTACATGCATAATTAAGATGCGGTCCGCTTATGGGAACGAGTAGGTCATATTGACGGAGGCTAGCCGAGTCAAGGTCTATTCAGGCTCCTCCACCCGGGCTGACCATGGGGCTTACTTTTGCCAGTTATTAAATACTACGTGTTCAGTTTAACCGTATGTATTATATCTAGCGCTGACACAATAAGTGCGCGCCCCATTGTTTTTCTTATTTTTCACTTTATTACAGGTTTGCACGGAGTGGTACACATGGGGCTGGTCCCCATGTTGTCCTGAAGAAGAGGTTAGGGGACACCTCGAAACATGTTGACTTACAATATCAGGGACATTTAATTCTTTTCCCTTTTATTAAACCCCTTTTTATCTTTTGCCAACTAGGAGCAAGAATAAAATCGTTTACGTTCACTAGTTAGGTAATTTTTAACAATCACTCACACCACTCCCCTTCACTGCACCACACATAGTCATATCTTAAAAATTAGTGCTCCTACGTAACTATCGCAAGTCGCAGCACGCCCCAAGCAGTAGATGCTTGGGATGGCCCCAATGATGAAGCATGTCACCTAGGGGAAACCTTTGGTGAGTGAGGGGACTCAAGAAAAGAATTTTCTTTTCCTTTATTGAGGTGTGTCTTACTCATTTAGTAGACCCCTCCTTTTCCCTATTAGCTAGGTTCCCTGATCCATTATTTACGGATCTTCTTTTGCTCTAATGTAAATAAGCAACATCTAGGACTTTGTTGTATAGCATTTGAAAAAGCTTCAGTGCTGAAATGATGAGACTGCGAAAGAACTATAATGAGTCTCTTTGAAGTTACATGAAAGGCAGTAAAGTGTGGTACTTCTACAGAGTAACAAAAAAAAATTCCTGCTAGAGAGAGAGATATCTGACTTTTGTCTAGTGGCAGTTTTGACGCCATAAAGTAACGCAGAGGGCATGCTGTACAGAACAGATCTATATTATGTGGATAGCTAAGTGGATTAGTAAAGCCATGCATTAGAAACGCTTTGAAACAAATGAAATGTATGTGAGAGAGGGGCTATGGAGAGATGAGGGGCATGTTTGCTGGATGTTAGTGAGGGAATCCAAGGAGGTCATAGTGTGCATTTGTAAAGCACATGTTCACCCGTAGGCATCTTGGCGCTGAATAACAGATATTTATTGGAGGTCATGGGAGGGGAGGCGCCAAAATGATTGTCGCACTGGCTGCCACCAGCGCTAAAGGCTGCAATGATGGGTATGTGGCAAGGTAAAGTAATACTGTGTCTTCTCTCTTTCTTAGTGTTTTTGGAGAGCCTACGGATTTTGCAAAGGAAAGGTAAGGTGACTTTGTCATTACTGACTGTTGCACACTTTACTCATGCACACACCCATCTACACTTTGAAATCAACAACCTATCTTCCTTCTATGTAGGATAGTGTTTTGAAAGGAAGGTTTTAGGCACCTGACGTGCCTCGCACTTCTTTGGAACACTGATTTCCCCCTCTGGTTCCCAGGAGCGCTGCTTCGAGTACCTGGCCCTGTGTGGCCCCGGTACTATTATCTGGCCAGTAAGTCCTGCAGCTTCACTACTCCCGCACCAGCCTTCGTGCGTCATGCTGCCGCCAATACACCTACGGATCACTGTCTCATTCCCCTGTGCACCGCAGTGACTCGTTTTTACCTCCCTTGCACCGCGTTTGGTTTAGCTGCGCCTTCTATGCTTCCTCTAACCCCTTCCCCAGAAGTTAGCACCTTCTGGCTACTCCTGTCTCAACCCTTTCCAGAAGTTATCACTTTCTGGCCACTCCTGGCTCTACCCTTATCATATGTGACATTAACTGTAAAAAAAAAATTCTATCACTTGTTTATTGACTGCCGTGGTTTCAAATTCAGGAATTGGTTTTATATACAATGAAAATGTTCTCAACTCGGGACCTATGGTTGATATCATGTTTTCTTCTCCTAAATAGATTCTACTTGCTCGCACTTTCTCGTCCTGATGATGATCTCACATTTATGAGATCGAAACGCCGTCGACCTTTACAACCAAAACTCCTTCACTGCATTAATTTAATTTGGAGTTTTGTTTACTGTTGTCAATGCAATGTAAATTTTAAATGTCACTAGCACCCCTCACTTTACGCACCTTCACTATATTCTTGTGTGAGCACCAGAACTATCACTTGAAATACCAAAATTGATATTCCATTTATGCTGTTAATAAATGTGCTGTCATTTCAACCTTGCGTCCCTGCATATATTGCGTAACTAGTCTCGCGTGGACTTCTTGCCTTGTTCACCTGACTCTCGCTCATCTAAATAACAGTAGCCCAGGCTACCTGAGGACCTTAGTGGCCTCCATTTAGACCATTGTTCCTTAAATGGGGGTAGGGCATTAACCAACTTTGATATCCTACTGGTCTACTCGCATGGTTTGGTTAACCCCCATCTTCGCACCATACATGACCAGAGATCGTTTATTGCTATTGCAGCGCATGCTGCATTTCAATGACAAGTCTGCTGCATTGCCCCGGGATCATCCAGACCATGACAGGTTGTTCAAAATTCAGCCTGTTGTGGAACATTTGTCTGCCAGGTTTCTAGAGGTTTATACTCCTAGAAAGAATATAGTCATCGATGAGTCCTTGATCTTGTATAAAGGACGGCTGCTGTTCAGGCAGTACATTCCGAACAAACGCGCTTGTTATGGCATCAAGCTGCACATGCTGTGTGAGAGCTCAACTGGCTATGTGTACATCTTGAGAGTGTATACAGGGACGGACACCACTCTTAACCCTGTAGGTTGCCCTCCCACGCTAGGGGTCACAGGAAAGATCGTATGGGAGCTTGTCCAGCCACTCTTTCACAAAGGTTATAACCTTTATGTGGACAATTTCTATACAGGAGTGGAACTGTTCAGTGAGCTCTACAAAGCTGGCACTGTGGCCTGTAGTACAATTCGTTGTCGCCGCAAAGGATTCCCAGAGGAGCTTGTTTGCAAGAAGCTCCAGAAATCCCAGAGCACTGCGTAGCGTTCCAACGAGCTGCTCGCATTCAAGTTCTCAGATAGGCGTGACGTGTACGTGCTCACTACAATTCATGCTGAGAGCACTTCCCCTGTCACAGTTTAGGGTCAGATGGCGGAAGTCCACAAGCCCGCCTGTATACTTGATTACAACAAGTACATGGGCGGAGTGGACAAGAATGACCAGGTTCTTCAGCCATACAATGCGAGTCGTAAAACTCGCACTTGGTATAAGAAACTGTTTACTCACCTGATCCAGATGGCAACATACAATGCGTATGTTTTTTATCGTCAGACCACCAGAGGAAGATTCATGTCTTTCCTTGACTTTCAGTTGTCTGTGATTGAAAGTCTCACTGCTACAGAAGCAGCAGCCTCCACTTCATGTGTTCTGGAGGACGTGGCAAGGCTTCAGGAGCGACACTTTGCTGATAAAATTCCTGCAACCCCCAAAAAGGAGCGACCATGTCATCATTGTAAAGTGTGCCCAGTGCCCAAGTAAGCCCGCCTTCTGTTTTCCTACTTGCTTTATGTTGTATCATACTATAGCAAAATACTGGGAAATTGACTGAGGTGGGGCTGCCAATAGGTAGCCCTTTCAATTGGTGTGAATGGATACCTACTGTCTGTGGGCCACTCCTTCACTAGGCAAGCAGCTGCAGATTATTTGTTCCTCTACTTCAGGAAATCATGGACTTCTCAACACCTTTATCTGCTTTCAGAACGTGGTAGTTGTTCTTTTCGCCAATTGACAAGTGCATTATAGTCCCCACGCTGCACATACTGGTGGATAGGACATGCGCCACATTGTCACGGAGTACCCTGTTTGGCAGAAAGTTAAAGGATGGACTGGATTTTGAAGTGCTTGTTAGCGAACTTATGTATACTTTGAGAAAAAAGGAATTTTTTCAGCTAAATTTGAGGTTTGCAGGGGATTCTGGGTAGGAAAATGTTGGGGGATCTATGCAAGCCATAACCTCCCTGGACTCCCCAGGGTGTCTAGTTTTCAGAAATGTGTGGGTTTGGTGGGTTTTCCTAGATGGCCGCCTAGCCCGGGGCCGAAAACCCAGCTGCTCCCCCTGCAAAACCAGGTCGTTTAGTGATAGGCAATTTTGATATCTCCTCAATACGTTTTGGGCCCTTGCCTGTCGCGGGTACTTGGGTCACCCACACGAGTGAGGTACCATTTTTATCGGGAAACCTGGGGGAACTCTGTGTGGTAGGAAATTTGTGTCAGCCCGGTGATCCCACAACTTTCCCACACAGAAATATGAGAAAAAAGTGATTGTTTCAGCTAAATTTTAGGTTTGAGGGATTCTGGGTAGGAAAACGTTAGGGGGTCCACGCAAGCCATACCTCCCTGGACTCCCCGGGTGTCTAGGTTTCAGAAATGTATAGGTTTACTAGGTTTCCCTATGTGCCGGTAGAGCTAGGGTTCAAAATCCACAGCTAGGCACTTTGCAAAAAAAGGGTCAGTTTTCACTGTAAAAATGTGGTGTGTCCAGGTGGCGTTTTGGGCCCTTCCTGTCATGGGCACTAGGCCTACTCACACAAGTGAGGTACCATTTTTATTGAGAGACTTTGGGGAATACGGGTTGGGTGGAATTTTGTGGCTCCACGCATATTCCAGAATTTTCCATCACAGAAATGTGAGGAAAATGTGTTTTTTTGGACAAAATTTGAGGTTTGCAAGGGATTCTGGGTAACAGAACCTGGTGAAAGCCAGACAAGTCACCCCCTGATGGATTATCCTGGGTGTCTAGTTTTTAAAAATGTATAGGTTTGCTAGGTTTCCCTAGGTGTCGGCAGAGCTAAGGTTCAAAATCTACAGCTAGGCACTTTGCAAAAAAAGGGTCTGTTTTCATTGTAAAAATGTAGTGTGTCCACATTGAGTTTTGGGCCGTTTCCTGTCGCGGGCACTAGGCCTACCCACACAAGTGAGGTGCCAATTGTATCGAGAGACTTTGGGGAATGCAGGGTGGGTGGAACTTTGTGGATCTACGCAGATTCCAGAACTTTCCATCACAGAAATGTGAGGAAAATGTGTTTTCTTCTACAAAATTTAAGGTTTGCAAGACATTCTGGGTAAGAGAACCTGGTGAGAGCCACACAAGTCACCCCATCCTGGATTCTCCTGTGTGTCTAGGTTTCAGAAATGTATATGTTTGCTAGGTTTCCCCAAGTGCCGGCAGAGCTAAGGTTCAAAATCCACAGCTAGGCACTTTGCATAAAAAGGGTCCGTTTTCACTGTAAAAATGTGGTGTGTTCACATTGCGTTTTGGGCCATTTCCTGCCACGGGCACTAGGCCTACCCGCACAAGTGAGGTACAATTGTTATTGAGAGACTTTGGGGAATGCGGGGTGGGTGGAATTTTGTGGATCCACACGGATTCCAGAACTTTCCGTCACAGAAATGTGAGGAAAATGTGTTTTTTTGACAGACAAAGTTTGAGGTTTGCAAGGGATTCTGGGTAACAGAACCTGGTGAGAGCCAGACAAGTCACACCCTGCTGGATTCCCCTGGGTGTCTAGATTTTTAAAATGTATAGGCTTCCTAGGTTTCCATAGGTACCGGCAGAGCTAAGGTTCAAAATCTACAGCTAGGCACTTTGCAAAAAAAAGGGTCAGTTTTTACAGTAAAAATGTGGTGTGTCCACATTGCGTTTTGGGCCGTTTCCTGTTGTGGACATTAAGCCTACCCACACAAGTGAGGTACCGTTTTTATTGAGAGACTTTGGGGAATGGGGGGTGGGTGGAATTTTCTGGATCCACGCAGATTCCAGAACTTCCATTACAGAAATGTGAGGAAAATGTTTTTTTTGACAAAGTTTAAGGTTTGCAAGGGTTTCTGGGTAACATAACCTGGTGAAAGCCACCCAAGTCACCCCATCCTGGTTTCCCCTGGGTGACTAGTTTTCAAAAATGTACAGGTCTGCTAGGTTTCCCTAGGTGCCAGCTGAGCTAGGGTCCAAAAACCACAGCTAGGCACACTGCAAAAAAAGGGTGCGTTTTCTCGTCAAAAAAATGATGTACCCACATTGCGTTTTGGGCCGTGTCTTGTCGCGGGCACTATGTCTACCGACACAAGTGAGGTACCATCTTTACCGGGAGACTTAGGGAATCACAGAATAGTAGAACAAGTGTTTTTGCCAATTGATTTTCTATGCATTTATCCCTTCCAAATGTAAGACAGTGTGTAAAAAAGAATACATTTTTAAAAATGCCCTCTAATTCACATTCTGGTATAGGTACCCACATATACAGAGTTGTGCAAATAAACACTGCTTCTAAACTCCATATGTTGTTCCCATTTCGGAAATACATTGTTTTCCTTGATACCTATTTTTCACTCTTTATATTTTACCAAGTGAATTTCTGTATACCCGGTACACAATGAAAAACCATAGCAAGGCGCAGCTCAGTTATCGGCTCTGGGCACTTCGGATTCTTGGTGAACCTACAAGTCCTATATACCCCTGCAACCATAAGGCTCCAGTGGACATAACGGTATATTGCTTGTAAAAATATATCATACTTAGAAGAAGTTACAGGTAAAAATACAGACACAAATAGCAGTTGTTTTCAACTCATTTTCAATATGTTTTCATTTGAACTGTTACTTTCTATAGGAAAACCTTGAAGGATCTACACAAATGACCCCTTGCTGAATTCAGAATTGTGTCTACTTTTCAGAAATGTATAGCTTTCCGGGATCCATTATTGGTTTTACATCAATTTCTAGCACTAATTGAAAGGAGGTTGAAAGCACAAAAAAATAGAAAAAGATAGGCTATGTCCCACTAAAATGGCAAAACTGTGTAGAAAGTTTTGGTTTTCTAACAAAAGTCTGCCTGTTCTTGAAAGCTGGGAAAATGGTAATTTTATCAGCGCAAACACTTTATTGATACCATTTGCAGGGAAAAAACGCTTTCTTCTTCAGCACTTTTTTCAAATTTTTCACCAAAACCCCAAAATTTAGCTGTATTTTGGCTAATTTCTGGGTCCCCTCCTGGTGAATCCACAAATCCTGAGTACCTTTAGAATCCGCAGGATGTTGGAAGAAAAGGACGCAAAGTTGACCTGGATACCTTATGTGTACAAAAAGTTACAGGGGCCTAAGCACGAACTACCCCAAATAGCCAAAAAAGGGCTGAGCAATGGGGCGGAAAAGGCCCAGCAGTTAAGGGGTTAAATACAAGTCAACAGTCTGTGTTTAAATCTTCTAGTGAGTGTTTCAACATCATATACAAACATACTCTGGTTTTTTTAGAACACATTGTGTAAAATGTTGTAATCTCTTCTTCAAAACTATCAGCTGTAATATCTGCGTCCTGTTCTACAACTGTGCCTCTTAACAACTCTTCATTTTTACCTACAATCCTGCTGAGGACCAAAGAAATGAAACTGCACGTCATCACAAACCTTTTCTGAATCTGCCACAGTACCTTACAAAAGTGCTCTATTCATTTCTCCTAAAAATAAAGCAGGAGTTTTCACATAGTACAGCCTCCTAACTAAAGTTTGCATTGTTGAGTGGTGTACAACTAACATCCTGAAATTATGAAAAGTGCTTTGGCACACTTTGTTTGATAAACAAACTAGTGAGTGTCACTGCAAATTTGTATGCTTTCTAATCTTGCAAGGAACCAATCCTTATAAAGTACTTATTTTCTGTTTTAAACTTCACCTTGGAAAGATATGTAGAAATTTTCTTAATATATCAATGAATTGCTGTTGAATACTACAAACACTACTACAATTCCATTTCTATACAGGCGCCTGACTCCGCCTTCCTCGTACCAGCTCTCCAATAACTTGTTCTACATTTGTAGGTACCATCACCTCTTTCGCTATAGAAATGCCATTCTTCATTTCATAACATCGTCCTCTGTAATCAATAGCATGAACTAATCTATTATCCTGGAGATAGCTTTCTTCATTAAAGAATGGTTTTGTACTAGAAGTATGTGTGCATTCTCCACTGAAAACTGTACAAAAGTACTTCTATTCACTAATATTTTTTTCTGGTTTTGTCTCCTCAAGTACAACACCATTTTGTCAAGAGTCTTCATTCTATTTATAATCAAAATAAAAACCTTCACCTTAAAAGCAAACGCCTTATCAACTACTCTCTCAACTCATTCTTTCTGTTTCACTGAATGTCCCCTTCTTCTATACTTCTTAATATTTCTCAGTATATTTATAAGTACTCTACAACGAAGCATCCTAGCTCTGATTTCATTAAATTGCTTCTATCTCCTGGTTAAGGTGTATACATCTTTGTTACATTCTTTCCTGTTATTGCTATATAGATTTTTTCCATTGTTATTCTGTCTCATAGTTTGAATTTTATTTTCATTATTTCATAATCTTTGGAAATGTCCACGTATATTTTTAAGAAATTAGTTTGTCCTCTTACCAATAGCTCTTTATTCGTTCACCACTATTTCTTCATTTTGCCCTTTTGAGCCTCAGTTCTGCATAGATACTTTACTTGCTTATGTTCCTTTTGCCTCCGAGCTTTTATATGCAATCTGTCTGTAACTATGCAGATATCGTTATGTGGAGAAAAAAACATATTTAAATGAATTTTTTCTAGCCAATGTACTAGCTACTTTACTACTGGCATACACATAATACAAAAATAGTTTCTTTTAATGTTATGTTGCAGTTTTAAATGCACAAATCAACCTACCTGCAAAACTACAAGCACTTACTTCAATGGAATCACTAAGTTGGGTGTAGAGGGTAATCAGGCACTCATATAGTATTCACAACAACTTATATAGTGATAGCAGTTACATGTATCTTGCGGTGCATCCAAAAAGGGAAAATCCACCCTAATTCCCCAAAATTCAATCATAGATTGAGCAAACAATTAACAATTTCTGAAGCACACGCATCTCAAGTTAAAAGCAAATGCAGTAGTATCAAAGAACATGAACACAGTAGTATGGGCTTTGATTCTTCTTTAATGTATCAGGGTCTTCCACTCCCTTAAGCCAACGCGTTTCGTCGTTGTTGGGTATGAGCCCTACAACTTCCTCAGGGCTTGTAGGATTAGTCCAGATCTGTATCTCTAGGTAAATCCGTGCAATAATATTCAATAAATCTGTCCCAATTCAAGTGTGTAACGTAGAGTATTCAAAAAATGTAATTAATTCACATGAGCAACCGACCGCAGTGTTGATGCAGTGGCAGTATATTACGATAGACGCTCCCAATTATAAGCTCAGAGCCTTGAAGTACGAGACACCGGAGAAAATAAACTCCGAAGTTAGTAGCAGGTCCCTGAAGTACGAGGAAACCTGAAAGCTGGCAGCCGTACCCGAATATAGGCAAAAGGTTTCCCGTACTTCAGGGACCTGCTACTAACTTCGGAGTTTATTTTAAATTACATATTTTAAATTACATATTTTGAAAACTCTACGTTACACACTTGAATTGGGACAGATTTAATGAATATTATTGCACGGATTTACCTAGAGATACAGATCTGGATTAATCCTACAAGCCCTGATGAAGTCGTAGGGCTCATACCCAGCAACGACGAAAACGCGTTGGCTTAAGGGAGTGGAAGACCCTGATACATTAAAGAAGAAACAAAGCCCATACTACTGTGTTCATGTTCTTTGATACTACTGCATTTGCTTTTAACTTGAGATGCGTGTGCTTCAGAAATTGTTAATCACTTACTTCAATGTACCAATCCCAAACCAAAACACAAAACTTAATTTATTACTTACTTTTTAATATTAGAGCACCCTCTCCTACAAGATAGTTGCACCATATCTCAGTTCTCACTTATACACCCTAAAAGACTACTTTATCCCTTATGTACTCAATTTTAAAATAAACATCAACCAAAGCGTAAAAATACATACAGTGTCTCAATACTGTAAATCCAAAAAGGCAACATATGACCTATTTCTGTGCCTCTCTACATCTGTGTCACCGGTACATTTAGGACCCCATTATGATGTTGGTCAGAAAGCCTTCCAACCGACTCTTTGTCGGAATAGTTTCCAACCGGTTCGGGGAGTCTGACCGACCGATTATGATGGTTCTGAACACTATTCTGTCGGACTCCCATTGACTTCAATGGAAGCCTGTGTTCTGACCGACAACACAGGCTCCCATTGAAGAAAGGGGTGTTTGTGGAAAACCTTGCAGCCTGTGGCGGGAACCCCATGGTGCCTGCCACACTGTGCATTGTTAGAAAGAGGGGACACATGGGTGCCCCCAAGGACCCCGACCGGAGGCCTCCGGGTGAAGGGGGGGCCTGCTACGGGCTCCCAAAGTCAGTTTCCGACAGCTGATTTGTGGCTTACAGACCGATCCAGAAAGGCTGTCGGAATCCGACATCGGAATTGGTCGGTCGGAAACGCGGCCCGTTGAGCTGTACGATTTGGCTCTGACCGGCTCGGACTCTCCGAATGGGGGTCGGAACCGATTTGGAATGACAGACCGGTTACCTTCTATCGTAATCGGTCGGTCGAAAATGTTTCCAAGTCGGTCAGAAACATGGGTTGCGACATGGGTTAGGAAAATCCAAATGCCATTCGGAGTCTTTCCGACCGACATCGTAATGAGGCCCTTAGTGTTTCAATATTTTTCTACTTAGATGTGTCATTTAAATTTTGGGAAGCACTCCATTTAACAATCTGCACATTAATGTGTATCACAGCATATAGCTCACTAATTCGTCTGAGTACATGCAAACAGTGTGTGACAAGTTACATATATAATTCACCAGATGGTTCTAAAAGATACATATTCCTCACTAAAACTTGTAAATAAATTTGTTTCTGGTTGAGTACAACAATACTCCCTGGATGATTGGATGAGTGCATAGATAGTGCCTATGTAATTCCCTCAGAATATAGGTAGTGCCTTCATGATTCCCAGAGTATAAATGAACTACATCAGTGGTTCCATATCTGCATAGTTAGTGCCTGTGTATTCACATAACTATATTGCTACTATCTGGGTGATTGGATGAACGCATGGGTGTTGCCTTCATAGTTCAATGAGTACATAATTAGTGCCTGTGTAATTGGAAGAGTGAATGTGTAGTACCTGGTGATTGAATAAGTCTAGATATCAAACTTGATATATAGTTGCATACATGGCTCTCTATGAGTATTCCATGCTCTGTTATTCAGCGTCCACATGCATCAATACATTTCTAAAACTGAAAACAACAATTCTCACATTTTAAAATCACAAAACCTTTTCCTAATGACATACCTACATAATTTCGCAAATATTTCTTGTGTCTTTAAAACATATATATTCAGAATTACTCACTATTACCCCTCCCCAATTTTAAACAGAGCATGTTGAAAGATATGCACCACACTCACTATATACAAGAAATGTTCAACAGCCTTAAAGAACATAGATCACCATGTAAGCATAGATAGGATTTCATAAAAAATATATACCTTCTGGCCATCTTTCCAAAAATATATAGTTCTCTGCATCTTCAAGGAAACTCAACAGTCTCATCATTCATATAAGTGATATAACTATCTGCAAACAGAAAAACCATATCTCACAATCTAAACATATGCAACCTGATCTTATGAGTTAAAAAACACATTGACTAACACTTCCTAATACATACCAAACTAGTATTACTACTTTTATATACAGGCATAGCACATTTTCTTATGTTTTATTCATGACTACAGTACTCCTGTTTAATAATGTTACTAAAACTACCACAACTCCCAAAATGCAAATAATATAGATGTATCTATTTTGCACATAATGCTTAGACATTTAAAACATTGTCATTGTTAAAGGCGTTGCTCATGGTAATTTTCAATAGTACTAACATCTTAAACACATACCCTCTGCCAGATACAGTTCATCTGATATATTTTTTTCACATCTCTGTGATACTCTTTTTTAATCAAACTCCCATATACAACTTAATTTCTAATGTACATTTTTTATATTATTAAAAAATTATATACATACCAGTGAATTTAGCTTGTAGATTATATTGTTCTTTTAGCTCTTTCTGGATAGTTTTGACACTGTTAAGATTTGTAAAATGTAAGCACATGAATGGTATACCACTCTCATAGAAACAACTATAAAATGGCAACCTCTTCAACTTTCCACTCTATGATCATGAGAAAGGCAGCAAATGAAATCATGTCTTTCATTGTAGACTATTGTATCTCCATTTTTTAATGGTTAGCATCTGTTAACTCTTTCCCTCTCTTTCAAATGAGGTTCCTGTTGGTGCGTTTTTGTGATTTTTTCACGATCATCGCAGAGTAATCGTGAAAAAACGAGAGTTCATACCTATATCTAGCTTAATTTTTTAAAATGTAAATACTACACATCAGTTTATTACATAGTCCTGATTTGGAAATTAAAGCTTCCTATTACTGAAATTTTGTCATCACTCCTCAACTTGTAAAACAAATTTCTGTCTCTTTAACACCCTTCCCCCCCAATACACTCTTGGCTCAGTGTACTTAGCAACAAAGTGGAACCAGTAGGTCACAAGTTCACAGCACATTCTAGAAGGAACATGCTACTTCCAAATGAGATACAGCAGGTGTGGTTTACTCCACAGATTCAAAAGCATATCCATGTCTGTATTACATTTCTTTTTTTAAACAACAGCCAATAATAAGACTTCTTCCTAAAGCATTCAAAACACTACCAAATTTTATTCACTTTCATGCTGACAGCATCCAATGAAATGTATCTTTTTTTTAACAAAAACAAATCACCTCAATTTTCACAGATTTTCCTTTGAAAAACTACCTCATTGACCTCCAGGCTTCTCCTGACTACTATTGCTCCTTCATTTCAATATGCTTAGAGAATGGATTGTGGGCCACAGCTATATCTATTGGGGTAAAGAGGCTGCAAAAAAGAGAGGTATTGACAGGGACTTGGGTTTGCCAAATGTGCAGATTACTTGGTTTGGCTAACCCTGGGCGGAGTTGCACTACGCGGAACACTGCGAAGTGCAAAAAAAACTCTGTTGCACTACGCAGAGCTCCACGAGCGGTGGAGTATGATAGAAAAATGCCGTTCGCAGTGATTGCACAGTGCCGGATGCTTGTCCGCACTGTGCAATCATTGCAAACGGCACCATGCACAGTGCAAGCGGTCCCTGCATTCCTTTTCTGCCGCTCGAGAAGATTTTTACTCGAGCGGCAGCTTTCTCAATGTGAATGGGCAGTTTCTCAACGCGAGCTGTCGCGAGCATACGGGACCACTCACAATGAGAAACCTGACCCCCCCACATTGAGAAATCTTGCCGGGATGTTGATTTTCCACGCTCGCGCTCGCCAACTTGATGTTGACGATCGCGAACGAGGAAAAATCTCGCCGGGAGGTTGATTTTCCTCGCTTGCGGTCACCAACTTGACGTTGACGAACGCGAGCGAGGAAAAAAACTCCGCTCCGCGAAGCGGAATTTTTTGGAACTCCGCGATCTCCCCGTAACGCGGAGTGCAGAAAACTCTGCAAACTCCGCGAGCAGAGTGGAGTTCACCGCCCAGGGTTAGGTTTGGCCAGAGAGGGTTAAAGTTTCATCAGTTGTTGGCTTTGGTTAAATCCATTGTGCATTCCCAAGCTCCTCACCTCATGATTGTGCACTGTGGTGGCAATGGCCTAGGCACATTGACTGGGGTAGAGCTGGAAATCCTAATGAAAGAAACCTTTGCAGAACTGATGTCGCTTTTCCCTCACACTGTCTTGGTGTACTCTAATATATGCCAAAGACAGAAATGGAAGTGGTCAAATCAATTCTGTCCACAGATTGACAAAGCCAGGAAACATGTTAATAAAACTGTTTCTGCATTCCTCAGAGGTCATCACATGGGCTGTGTCTATGATAACAATCTGCGTTTTGACATGCATGGAATTTATAGAAATGATGGAGTGCACTTTACAGATGAAGGCAATAGTGTGTTTCTTTGTAACCTGAAACTCTACATCCAGTCTTATGTGTAGCAGCCATATACACACAACCAATGCAATGGCTCTTGTCAGAGCCACCCTAGTACCAAAAATATTGTGAAGTTTTTTTCCAAAGGTTTTTCTTTAGTTTTTGACAATCTTCGCGATGACTTCGCGATCCTCGCCGGATACGTCACGAAAACTGAAAACAAAAAAAGACATTCAATGACCACCAACACATCCAAAAATATTAGGTACAAATATCCATTCTGAAAATTGCACTATGCATATTACTATAGACATATTTCTTTCAAAGCATGTTTAAACTCATATTTATGTACTAAGTTGCTTTGAAAAACATCTTTTAGACCTATTTCCTGTTTTTGCAGTTATTCGGGGCATCGTGACGTCGCCGGTGTTTTTTAAATGAACTTTAAAAGCGTTTGTGTACTTGAGGCGTTAGTTATCTAACGTTTATACATATTTTATTCTATCTGTTCGAGTGAAACTTGTAGAAAAATGTATTGTTGTAAAGCCATGATAGCGTGAAATTTTGATTGCTGGCAGTGAATTGCATTATGGGAGTTAGAGTCCACTTTCGCATCAGAGGGCGTTAAAACAGTGGGTGGATCAGGTTATCAATCGCGCATCACGAATGAGGGAGGGATTATAGTGGGACTGTTTGGTTTAAATTTGGTGGTTGAATAAGAGAGGGAACACTTCCTTGAACCGAGCAATGGGGATGAAGGCATTATGAAGTTTCTGCAGGTATGTTAGTACTGTGGATTGAGCGATAACAGAACGCGATGTATGTTTGTATATTCGGGAGGTGTGAGTGCGGGCGGAAATGGGTGAAAGGAAGGGGTGATTAGGTAAGGGACGGATGGAGGTTTTGGTGAGGGATTTAGTGAGGTTGTGAATTAAGCGTTTGCGTGAGTGAGGGTGTTTGTGATAAGCGGGGATGTTTGTGATGAGAGGTAGTACATGCAGCATTGAGTGGAGGATGGATGTGAGGTATTAGCGTGCATGTGGTGAGATTTTGTAAGGGTGGAAGTAGAAAGAGGGTGTAATAAGAAAAGGTGGGGAAGTGTAAAGACCAGCATATTAAAACACGAGGATAATTTGAAGGAGAAAATTGGGTGAAACAGTTAACAAGAAAATGGGTCGGGGGGAGGGGGTGTAATTTTAACAAATGAGTCGTTGGACTAAGATATGTAGGATTTCATTTTTGCTGAAGTGTAATTTCGTGATATTTGACACCCATTACAATAGTGATAAAGCGTTTTTAAAGGCAATTAGTTTTTTATGGCTAGCATGATGTTTCATTGAGATTATGGATAGTGTATTAATGATGAATGTTTTATTGTTCATTTGTAGTGACCCCTGAAGAAGGGCTCAAGAAGCCTGAAATGCATTGGGTTTTAATAAACACTGCTTTGGATGAAATGCGCATCTATTCGTGTTCTTAATAGAGGTCCGGATGGGCACATTGGAGCATGGGAAACTTTTGGAAACAGCGCGAAACCCCTCGTATGGATGAGACGTGATGAAAAGTGACTAAAATATTGAAAAATTTTGAGTATACGGAGAAAATATGGACTATTATATATTTAGTGAATAGTATATTCACCTTCGAGCTGTGCAATTGGGTTTGAGGTGTAACCATGCCCCAACACATTTTCGTACTCTAATATATGCCAAAGACAGAAATGGAAGTGGTCAAATCAATTCTGTCCACAGATTGACAAAGCCAGGAAACATGTTAATAAAACTGTTTCTGCATTCCTCAGAGGTCATCGCATGGGCTGTGTCTATGATAACAATCTGCGTTTTGACATGCATGGAATTTATAGAAATGATGGAGTGCACTTTACAGATGAAGGCAATAGTGTGTTTCTTTGTAACCTGAAACTCTACATCCAGTTTTATGTGTAGCAGCCATATACACACAACCGACGCAATGGCTCTTGTCAGAGCCACCCTAGTACCAAAAATATTGTGAATTTTTTTCCAAAGGTTTTTCTTTAGTTTTTGATAATCTTCGCGATGACTTCGCGATCCTCGCCGGATACGTCACGAAAACTGAAAACAAAAACAGACATTCAATGACCACCAACACATCCAAAAATATTAGGTACAAATATCCATTCTGAACATTGCACTATGCATATTACTATAGACATATTTCTTTCAAAGCATGTTTAAATTCATATTTATGTACTAAGTTTCTTTGAAAAACATCTTTTAGACCTATTTTCTGTTTTTGCAGTTATTCGGGGCATCGTGACATCGCCGTTAACCATGGCGATCGCTCCTTTTCCATAAAGTGAAAACACATATATGCACATGTATTACAGTATTTTACACAGTAGTAGTTATTACTGCACACTTCAAACTCATGTTTTTCTAGTGCATTTCCAGAACAACCATCTCTAAAACCTATTTTCCGTTTTCGCAGTGAGGCCGGAGATCGCTATGATGTTGGTACTCGCGTTCCCCGATGTTACGTTGCGAAAGCAGAAAGCAAAAGCAGGAATTCAATAGGCACCGCCACAACCCAAAATTATAACTGTATAATTATTTCTAACCATCACAGTACATAACTCACTATATAAATGCCTAATAAAAACATTTTATCAGAATCTCAATAACAATGAGTGATAATGATTCACTGATATATTATTTTATATTCCAACCAATCTTCGCAATGCCTTTGTGATAGTCATGATGTCCCCGCGACAGTATGTGGGGGGCTATGCTGGCAGTCGCAATGTCATTGCGAATATCGTGCGCGATCAAAAAAATCAATTTGACACATAACTTGTGTCACTAACATCCCCATTTTTCAAACATGGGGTCAAAGTACCTTTATTATGTTAGCTTTTTCAAAACTTTTCAGCCCCGGGAACCGTTCCCGATCAATAAGGTGGCGGCCACAACTTTCTGTTCAAGTTCCGTCCAGCCAATCAGAGCATTCCCGTTGGCACTTGCATTCACGATTACTCGCAAAACTGTCGCGAAATATCTGCGACAAGAGATAATATAATTTTCAGCTTACATTTCTCAAAAATGACTGAAGAGATTTACACCAAATAGGCAAAGGCACTTCCTTACATCTACCTCCCTGTCAAATTTGGTGTAAGTCCATTCAGCAGTTTGGGCTGTATGTGTGGCTAAAGGTTCCTATGGGAATTAACATTACAAACGCACCCTTATTTTGTGCCCCAAATTCTCGGTCTCCACTACACGCATCACCCCGAAACTTTCCATGACAACCAGAACCTACCTTGACACTTTTTTGGGAATATTTCATGAAGATTGGTGAAACGACGCCAAAGTTATAGGCAAATCAAAAAATGCTTTTCCTATGAAAACTAGGTCCTAGCTATAACTACCTAATGCCGACCGCCAGGTAATATATATATATATATATATACACACCGACGCAGCAAACCTGGGTGAGGGCAAACGGTGAAGCATAGTGGATGGGAAACTGCATCTTTAAGGACTAGGTGGGGCTGAGACTGTGCTCCAATGGGAGTAGAGACCATTGCATTTAACAAATCCCCAGGTGCGACAACCCCCACATTTGAAACTGGCACTGAAGAAAGCTATTTGCTGAAATGCGTCTGCCTTGGCGTTTCAACTGCTCACTGATTCTGCATTTGTACTTTATTAAACCTTCGTGCATCATACCTGAGCTGTGTCGGACCCATTTTATTATGAGTGGAGTACTGGATTCTATGTCTATGCCAGTTCAGCAGGCACTGGCTACCGACACGCCCTCTTGTTCTGGAGTGACGCGTCAGCCGGCTAAATTGGACTGTGTATGTAACTACAACGCGTTGCCGCCCCGGCGGACAGAGCATTTTGCAGCAACCTCACCGCATCGGGGGGAGAGGTGTATTATCGTAATACTTTCAGGGAACTCTTGCTCGAGGATTGAATATCAGCAAGACCCGAGGGTTAACTGCAGAGGTGATCGTGCAGTCCGCAGGCCAACATAGTTTGGGGCACCACTGTGTGCACGGGAGCCGTATTACTTAATGGGCTCACGCAGCGGATTATAACACACCGACAAAGCAAACCTAGGTGAAAGGCAAACGGTGAAGCATAGTGGATGGGACACTGCATCTTTAAGGACTAAGTGGGGCTGAGACTGTGCTCCAATGGGAGTAGAGACCATTGCATTTAACAAATCCCCAGGTGCGACAAACCCCACGTTTGAAACTGGCACTGAAGAAAGCTATTTGCTGAAACGCGTCTGCCTTGGCGTTTCAAGTGCTCACTGATTCTGCATTTATACTTTATTAAACCGTCGTGCTTCGTACCTGAGCTGTGTCGGACCCATTTTATTATGAGTGGAGTTCTGGATTCAATGTCTATGCCAGTTCAGCAGTCACTGGCTACCGACACGCCCTCTTGTTCTGGAGCGACGCGTCAGCCGGCTAAATTGGACTGTGTATGTAACTACAACGCGTTGCCTCCCCGGCGGACAGAGCATTTTGCAGCAACCTCACCGCATCGGGGAGAGAGGAGTATTATCGTAATACTTTCAGGGAACTCTTGCTCGAGGATTGCACATCAGCAAGACCCGAGGGTTAACTGCAGAGGTGATCGTGCAGTCCACGGGCCAACATAATTTGGGGCACCACTGTGTGCACGGGAGCCGTATTACTTAATGGGCTTACGCAGCAGATTATAACACACCGACGCAGCAAACCTGGGTGAAAGGCAAACGGTGAAGCATAGTGGATGGGACACTGCATCTTTAAGAACTAGGTGGGGCTGAGACTGTGCTCCAATGGGAGTAGAGACCATTGCATTTAACAAATCCCCAGGTGCGACAACCCCCACGTTTGAAAATGGCACTGAAGAAAGCTATTTGCTGAAACGGGTCTGCCTTGGCGTTTCAACTGCTCACTGATTCTGCATTTGTGCTCCATTAAACCTTCGTGCATCGTACCTGAGCTGTGTCGGACCCATTTTATTATGAGTGGAGTACTGGATTATATATATATATATATATATATATATATATATATATATATATATATATTCACTGGAAAAACCATAGGTTTTAGGGACAGTTATAGTTACTTGGACATTGCACTCGTACAAAACCCGTGAAATTCCCCGTTATAGTTAGTTCAGCTAACTATAACTCGCGCCCCGCAATGCACTGCTGATGACGTCACATATTACATCACTCATGACATGGTCAGTGACATCACTGATGACATCACTGATGACATCTCAAATGACATCACTGATGACATCATCCAGTAACTGTGTGTTTCTCTCAAGTTTAAATATTTTTAATATATATAGGAAAAGACGTATTGAAGAATGAGTGGGTGTGTAAGTGTCTGTATGGATGATTTAGTAGGTGCGTGACTGACTGTATAAGTGAGTGATTTAACGTATCTTACTGAATGCATGGGTTAGTGACTAAACTGGGTGAATGTCTGTATCCGTCTGTCTGTTGCTGTGTAAGTGGCTGCATGTGTTTGTGAATAGCTACATGAGTGTCTATTTGAGTTATTGAATGCTTGTGTGAGTATCTGTATGGGTGCCTGAGTGTTTGTGTGGGAGGGGTGTGTGCGACTCTGTGCATAGATGTGTGAGTGGGTGATTCACTGGGTGGATGGTTTCAAGAGTGCATCTGTGATAGACTGTATGGGTGGGTAAGTGTGTGTAAGAGTGTGTTAGTGAGTGAATGTATGTCCCAGTGGTACATGTGTGAGTAACTACATATGTGAAAGGCAGTATATATATGTGTGTTGGAGTATATAAATAGCTATAAGCGAGAGTGACTGATTGTGATAGTGGCTGTATGGATGAGTGTGTGCTTGTATCAGTGATTGTATAAGAGCGTAAGAATGTGCTAGTATTTGTATGAGTAAGTGAGCTGGTGTGTGTATAAATGTATAGGTGAGTAAATGGTAGTGTGTTTAATTATTTGCATGACTGACTAGGTGTGTGAGTACCTCTATGGATGAGTGGCGGTGTTTGAGTGTCTATATAGGAGTATGAGTGCATATGATAGTCCTGTACTGAGTGACCGTAAGTATGAGTGACTGTACGGGTGAGTGAGTGGATTTGTGTGTGTAGACCTAAGAATCAGTGAGTGGGTATGTAGTTATTGGTGTTGGAGTGTCTATGGTTTTGCGAATGGCAGTCTGTAATTTAGAGTGGGTGTATCAAAGGTTATATTAGGGTGTGAGGAGGTGCATCAGATTATCACGTGGATGATGTCATCAGTGATGTCATTTGAGATGTCATCAGTGATGTCATCAGTGATGTCACTGACCATGTCATGAGTGATGTAATATGTGACGTCATCAGCAGTGCATTGCGGGAGCGCGAGTTATAGTTAGCTGAACTAACTATAACGGGGGAATTTCACGGGTTTTGTACGAGTGCAATGTCCAAGTAACTATAACTGTCCCTAAAACCTATGGTTTTTTCAGTGAATTTCAAAGGTTTTTTAAATGCTAATTTGTAACTATAACGTGTCTGAAACCTATGGTTTTTTCAGTGAATTTCAAAGGTTTTTTAAATGCTAATTTGTAACTATAACGTGTCTGAAACCTATGGTTTTTTCAGTGAATTTCAAAGGTTTTTTAAATGCTAATTTCTAACTATAACGTGCCTGAAACCTACGTTTTTTTTAGTGAATTTCAAAGGTTTTGTAAATGACAATTTTTAAATGTATTAATTGTTATATTAATTTTTTTCATACTGATTTACTACATTTTTAGAAACAATTTTTTTTTACATATTTTATTTTTTAAATTACATTGTAATTACATTATACATTACATTACAAAAAATACTTTCTCTTAATGAATTACTTTAGTTAAAATACTTTGCAGATAGGCAATACACTTTTAAGTACAGTAGTTACAGTTGTTGCAATGGGCAACACATTTTCAAACACAATGCAACATTCAGCTCAATGTGAATTTCTAGTTAAATGCAATTAGTTACTTTATGGATTACTTTTGTAACCACAGGACTGGATCCTAGATTCAGTCCTGGTACATCTCCTGTAAACAGTTGAGTAAAAGCGTTTTGGTTACAGTCGTGATTTTTAAGGAATATTATTGTATTTTAAAAGTTGACACTTTGAAACTTTTTCTCATAGAATCACCAATGTTATCCTATGGAAGGAAATTCACTTAGCAGGTAAAAACTGTTATCGTTACTTTTTCTTACTCAGTGTTGGATCCTGGATCCACCACTGGTGCATCTCCTGTAAACAGTTGAAAGAATGCGTTTAAGTCATACAGGCGATTTTTAAGGAATATTTGTAGTTTGTGAAAATCAACACTTTGAAACTTTTTTGCTGAAAACCAGTCAATGTTAGCCTATGAAGGAAATTCAAGTTACCGGTAAGTACGGTTAAAATTACTTTTGAGGATCAGTACTGGGCTGAAACATGCAGCACTGAGGTCTCTCCTGATAACAGGTGAGTAAATCGGAATTCGTATTTCGGCTGATTTTAGAGGAATATTTTAAAGTTCCAAAACTCCACACTTAGAAGAATTTCCAAGTGAAACCAGTCAATGTTAGCCTATGAAGGAAATTCAAGTTACCGGTAAGTACGGTTAAAATTACTTTTCAGGATCAGTACTGGGCTGAAAGATGCAGCACTGAGGTCTCTCCTGATAACAGGTGAGTAAATCGGAATTCGTATTTCGGCTGATTTTAGAGGAATATTTTAAAGTTCCAAAACTCCACACTTAGAAGAATTTCCAAGTGAAACCAGTCAATGTTAGCCTATGAAGGAAATTCAAGTTACCGGTAAGTACAGTTAAAATTACTTTTCAGGATCAGTACTGGGCTGAAAGATGCAGCACTGAGGTCTCTCCTGATAACAGGTGAGTAAATCGGAATTCGTATTTCGGCTGATTTTAGAGGAATATTTTAAAGTTCCAAAACTCCACACTTAGAAGAATTTCCAAGTGAAACCAGTCAATGTTAGCCTATGAAGGAAATTCAAATTACCGGTAAGTACGGTTAAAATTACTTTTCAGGATCAGTACTGGGCTGAAAGATGCAGCACTGAGGTCTCTCCTGATAACAGGTGAGTAAATCGGAATTCGTATTTCGGCTGATTTTAGAGGAATATTTTAAAGTTCCAAAACTCCACACTTAGAAGAATTTCCAAGTGAAACCAGTCAATGTTAGCCTATGAAGGAAATTCAAGTTACCGGTAAGTACGGTTAAAATTACTTTTCAGGACCAGTACTGGGCTGAAAGATACAGCACTGAGGTCTCTCCTTATAACAGGTGAGTAAATCGGAATTCCTATTTCGGCTGATTTTAGAGGAATATTTGCACAATGGTGAAGGGAGGGGGCGGGGCCTGAGGTGACATCTTTGCAAACGCGCCCCGTGGCGCGTTTTAAGTTGGGGGATTAAGTTCCCTTGAATCCTGAGGGTCCCTAGGGGCCAACTAGACCACCAGGAACCTCCAATATGCGCCAGGGGCTGCGTTGCAGAGACTTGTAGAGAGGCCACACCCCTTTTACATCTCTCTGCAACGCAGCTCTGTGGCGCTTTCTGGATGTACCTGTTGGGCTAGTTGGCCCCCAGGGACCCTCAGGATTGAAGGGGATTTAATTCCCCATCTTAAAACGCGCCACGGGGCCTGTTTGCACACATGTCACCTCAAGCCCCGCCCCTCCCTTCACCACTGTGCAAACGCGCCCCGTGGCGCGTTTTAAGTTGGGGGATTAAGTCCCCTTGAATCCTGAGGGTCCCCGGAGTCCAACTAGCCCACCATATACCTCCAAAAAGCGCCATAGAGCTGCGTTGCAGAGAGGTGTAAAAGGGGCGTGGCCTCTGTACACCTCTCTGCAAGGCAGCTCCCTGGCGCATACTGGAGGTTCCTGGTGGGCTAGTTGGCCCTCAGGGACCCCCAGTATTCAAGGGGAATTCGTTCTCCTCTGCAAACGCGCCAGGGGCGCGTTTGCAGAGTGGTGAAGGAAGGGGCGGGGCCTGCGGGCCCGATCGTTTTTTAAAAAAAATTTGGGGGGAGGGGGCCGCGTGGCCCCCTCCCGGGCCACTACTTGCCCCGGGGACCCCATCCCCCGGGGCTGGCTCCTCTCGTTGGGGACTGTGGGGGGTCCCCAATCCCCCACAGTCCCGCCGGCTCCCCGTGTCCTACGGGAGCCGGCATTGCTTTACACATGGGGAGCTGCTAAGATGCAGCTCCCCATGTGGAAAGCAATCGGCTTTGGATATTGGAAGAGAGAGCAGGTTTCCTGCTCTCTCTTCCAATATCCAAAGCAAGTTTGCAATGACAGGACGGGAGCCGCGAGGCTCCCGTCCTGTCATTGCAAACAGCAGTGTCCCGGGGGTAGGCACCCCGGGACACTGCAGGAGCCGGCCCTGGGGGTGGTGGTCCCCAGGGCCATCAAGGGCTCCAGGAGGGGGCCGCGCGGCCCCCTCCCATTCAGTGCACAGCCCCGGGGAGGTGGTGGTCCCCGGGCTCTGGGGTCCAAAACGGACCCCCATTGTAATTTTCTTAGTGCCCCGGGAGGTGGTGGTCTCCGGGCGTGTGGGGGCTGGAGCCCCCCACACAGGTTTTTAATAAAAAAAAAGAAGCCCCGGGAGGTGGTGGTCCTCGGGGCTGCGGGAGGGCTCAGAGCCCTCCCGCACCATTGTACATAAAGCCCCGGGGGTGGTGGTCCCCGGGGCTTGGGGGCCCTTAGAGGCCCCCACACATAAAATTAACCCCCCCAGCATGCCCCCGGGACTTGGGCCACCCGGGGGCCAACTAACATCGAAGCGCGGAGACCACGGCTTCGATTTTTTTTCGGCAGGGTTCGCGCTCCCTGAGCGCATCCTGCCGATTTAAAAAAAAAAAAAATTATTTTTGCCCAGGGGGTCCTTGTGGGACCCCTGAGCAAACCTAGGGGTCAGGGTGTTTCTACCTCCTCCCTTTGTGCGCTTTGCGCACTTGTTTCTGTCCCTCGGTTCTACCGAGGGACTAAAATGGCTGCCAACATTTCCTGAATCGGAATGTTGACAGCCAGCTGACAGCCAATTAACATGCAGCTCGTGATCGGGAGGGTGCGCGAATCCTCCGTGCCCATAGATATATATGTACTTTTACTTTTTGATTTTCTCAGCAACTACTGAACGGATTTACACCATTTAACAAAAAGGGTTCTTTCTGAACCAAGAACTACCTCTTTGCCAAATTTGGTGTAATTCCGTTCAGCAGTTCGGGCTGTAGCCGTGTCTAAAGTTTCCTATGGGAAAATGCATGGGGAAAACGCGTTTTGGGACCCCCTTTTTCTCGGCCCCTGCTTGACGTATCACCCCGAGACTTTCAGGGTAGGAGCGGACCGGAGCGCCCCACGAAGTTTGAAAATTTTGCGAAGATACGTCAACCGGCAAGAGAGTTATTTCAAATAGAATGTCGCGGATTTCCTATGGATAATAGGTTGTAACTATAACTATCTACTGGCGACCGCCAGTAGATAATATATATAAATAAATAAATATATATATATATATATATAAACCATCGTATTTATAGTTCAGAATACAAAAAGACTCGCACTCCAGGATTTGAATTCATGAAATTAGTTGTATTGGTTTAAACGGCAATGCGTTTCGACCACAGAGGTCTTTCTCCAAAGCCAACTTGCACAAAAACACAACCACCATTTAAAGTGAAATGATACAAACATAAAAGACAGACAATTGGTTTGCCTGCCTGCATAGATATTGAGGAAAAACTTTGTTACTTTAAACCATTCTCGTGACATTGCAATTGTTAATATGTTCACAATTATAATACAAAAGTGTATACCATAATTAATGTTGGATTCTCATCCATCAAATATAGACAATATTTTGTGAGAATCATAATTATAAGCATGTGCACAAAGTCAATCTACACACCTGTAAAGGACTAAAATGAACAATATATTGCAATGATTTACACAAAATATATATGATATCTGGCATTGCGTCATGGCAGCACATACTGTCACATGATGTGTTATTTTCAGAACGGCATCCAGATTAGTACACAACTACCCAACAGACAACCCTAAGAGTAGAATTATTAACCAAGTTGATCACTCTACGTGGCAGATGACCGTATAGCCTCTGCTATTGCCATGCCCACCTCGGGCACACCCATTTTAGGTATTCCGATGGCGCACAAGTGTGCTGAGGGTCTCTCCCAGGTATCTGACTAATATGGGTAGTTGATCACCCTACTATTCAGTTCGCGCCAAGTGGCCCTTGAATTAAATTCGCAAAATAAATCTCTCAAGCGTTTAACATACAAAGCATTAGCCAACAAATCCTGACCAACATACAAATGAAAAAGTGAGGTGTGGACACCGTGCACAAATAATAAATAAACAAGGAGGGAGTGGAAGAAGAGAAACAAGAGGGATGCACTTCCTGTTACACGCCTTAACTTTTTTACTATATAAACACAATATGCATGCTGCTAATGTAAACTGGTACTGGTCACTCATGACAGCACATGTAAACTAAGCATCCTGCGAAGCTTTTTAAAGCTGCTAATACTGGATGTCGGTTGGGAGCCCCCACCGTGACCCAGTATATGCAGAGAAAACAACGATCACAAAGGAAGCAGGTTATGAACTAGGATCACGATCAGTTACTTATCCAATGTGGACAAAAAGTTCCTCGTCCTCATTAATCCCAAAGGTGGGCTTGCTGCCAAGAAGCACAATGTATCTGGATTACAGGATTCTCAGCTGTCTCTCTCTGTCTCATCCCTCTTGGGGTTGCTGTTACCCTGTCAATACCAAAGAAATAGAGATTGTCATGATTCTGGTTGTGGGATCTTTAACCAATGCCTGGCTGTTGAATAGCTCAAATCACCATTTTTGATTGCCCTTAGGTGCTCCAAAATCCTCTTTTTTATCGAAAAAATCGTGCTCCCTACATACATTTTCTCACAGGGGCACACAATCACAAACACACAAAATTCAGTTTTGCAGTTCATGAATTTCCTAATGTCTTCTGTTTTTCCTGTGGGTCAGGGAAATGTTTTCCTGTTCCTGCTTCCCAGACAGGCTTTACATTTACCACATTTAAAGAAGCCCTTTTGCTGCTGTAACCATCCTTGCTGTTTGGTATTGCCCAAGTAGCTATTCACTAACATATCCTTCAAGGATCGAGATTTTCTGTATGTGACCAATGGATGTGTGGTGACATGTGAGCCTATCACTGGGTCATTTCTGAATATGTGCCAATGTTTATTGAGGACATTTCGAATAGTGGCTGACTCTGTGTTGTATGTAGTGATCAATCTTACTTTGTTTTCCTCTTTGATGTTTTTTGGTTTCTTAATTAGCAATGCAAATCTACTCAGACTAGCTGCCTTTTTGTCTGCTGCTTTTAGTACCTTTAGTGGGTAACCCCTGCTCCTGAATCTACCAAACATCCTCCCCCTTTCCTCTTCATAGGTCTGTGTCGTACTGCAATTCTGTACTGATTGCCTGCCACCACATCAGCCAGGAAGTGGCGGCAAACATCTTAGGACTCGGAACTCAGCATAGAGTCCTACATAACTCCCACAAAAGACATCAGGGGGCAGGGTAGGGATACCCTGACCCCATAGGCCTGGTGTTGGAGTCTCAGAGGGATGTCGTCTGGGGATTTTTTTAAAAATGTTACTGCAAATTTGCAGAGGATCCCCAAATCTTTTGGGAAATTTCAAAACAAAGCGCCTGCTCCCATGCAATATAAAAAATACCCCCAGGGTGGACCGGGCCTGAGGGAGGTGGTGAATAGGTAATTCAGGGGGTGGAGGGGCACATGACACCCCTCCCTGAGCCTCTAAGAGGCCCCTGAGACCAAACTTAAGTTAAAAGGGAGGGGGCACGGGGCCTCGTTCCTACACCTCTAAAAGCACCGGGAAACCCCATTCACCAGGACTGACTCTATTACTGAGTCCACCCCAGTCGTTGGCTGCAAGCCAGGCCCTGCAGCGCACAAACAAAGGCTGTGCATAGTGTGGGGTTGGCTGCCTCCGGGTGGGCTGGCTTTACACATGGTAACAAAATATTATTTTAAGTTAGAAAAACCCTAAAAATGCACTGAAAATACAAGGTAAAGAGGACAATATAGTTCGGAATTGTTATTATATTTTACTTTACATTAAAAAAAACTTAGAAAATTATATAGTTAGGTGATAATTTCTGTGACAGTGTATTTTTAAACGTACAAAACAACTGAAATTCACAGGTTATATTTAGCTTTGGTGACTATAACCTGTGCCCTAAGGCAAATATAACTCGCACCCTCGCCATGCACTGCTATTTACCCCATGTATTAAATCACTCACGACATCTTCTTTGACATCTTTGATAAAATCACTGCAACATTTGCAATTATATTACTGATGAGAAAACTATGCATGGCAGGGGAGCAAGTTATAGTTACCTTAGGGCATGGGTAGTTCGTTAAAGGGCAGTGTCACATTTTCATTAAAATGCATATTTCTATGGTTGTTTATAAAATTTTGAATAATTTCTGTTCCACTTCCCATGTTCATTGCTGATACCAAAAAACATGAAATTCTTGACAGAGCAAAATGGTTACTGCTCCTTATTGCCTATACTCTCATGTTTTTACCAGTAGTGGCTGCTACTGAACGGGGGTAGTGGGGGATAAAAAAAACATAAAAGCACTAACCTTGGTACGGCCTGACGGCCGGCCGCCTCCTCTCCTCTCCTCTCCTCCATCCTCTTCTCTTTTCTGGCAGCAGGAAGCACACAGGATCCAAGAATCCCCTAGCCAATCACGATGCTGCCGTGGTTCGGCGCTCAGACAGGAACTGAAAGGCTGTGCATGTTCTCCACCCAGGCTGTGCAATACAGCCTGGTGGAGAACTTGCTAAGTGCGCATGACTGTTTGGCCGGCCCAAGACGGTCGGCCAAACTGTCATGCACACTTAGAAAGTGCCTACCACTCCTCCCCCAGTGCTGAACAGCCCAGCCCGCCCTGCCCCCCAACCAACTGAGCCAGTGCGGCAAAATAAAATGATAAGACTGTTAGGTTATTATCATTTTATTTTTCCTTTTTGAACAGCTCAGTGAGCAGTGGGGTGACACTCCTCTGCCTTAGCCGGGGAAGCCGCTGCTGGTTTGTGCTCGCCCTGTGCACCACAATTGTGACTGTATTTCACTATTTAACTAGGGACATGAGACATGTTTCTTTGCATTAGAGCCTATTCAACCCTTGATATACCACTATTCTCTCTCTCTCTCTCTCTCTCTCTCTCTCTCTCTCACTCTCTCTCTCTCTCTCTCTCTCTCTCTCTCTCTCTCTCAATCTCTCTCCTTCTCTCTCACCAGATCTCTCATGCATACACACACACGCAAGCGCTTTCTCTCTCTGTTATATAAAGAATGTTGCCTTAACAAGCAGGCCTACCAGGTTTCGAAGTTGTAGACTAGAAAGTAATTTGTCTTTTATCTCCTAAGTATGTTTCCCATAATCCTTGACAGGATACTGATACCCAGGCAATTATGGCTATCTTTAGTACAGTAGAGCATGTCTTTCGACTGGCAGTCACATACAGCAGGAATGATTACATTAACTACGCAGAAACTGTTCTAATGTCTCAATGTCTGAGAATTCTTAACCATGTTATTGTATCAAATACAGCCAGTGTTATCTCATCTCACTTGCAGCTATTCGTTTTCTTTATGTGCTACAAAATTCCCTTTTGTTTTATGTTCCCCTTATTTAGGCATGATTTACATTTAATTGCGCCAACCCTCGAATTTACCACAAAGGAACATCCGCTACTTTCTTCAGACACTTTTTTCCTCTAAATAATTGACTTAACGACGTAATCAGCATTCCAAAGCTGTGTTTAATCAGATTGTTATACATGGTATAATGCGCATATGACATTTATGTAATGAATATAAAAGCTTAAGCGCCCACGCACTTTGATATAACTATACGTCCAATTTTTGTTTATGTGGTATGAATAGGATCATGAGCAGAGCCCTATTTTTTGAACTCCCAAGGCACTGCAATTATGAGACCACACAATATGTTCTCCATTATCCTTATTGTTGGCTTAGTGAGTGGGCTTACATCATAACTACTCACTGTAACTCTCAGGCTGTAGAAGGTTTGTGTCTGGATTTTTATCAGCTGTTGAATCTAAATCTGTACTTTGTCGAAATCTTGCCAAATGACAAAGCTAACCCTTGCTAACATAACAGGTGTTACAAGACATATGGCTTCCCCCGTGTGTTTGTCTAATCTAGGAAATTGTGCCTAGCAACGCTGTTTGTTTTCCTGTTTTTGGCAATGACTAAGAAAATCAGTTTATTCATTTCGAAAAAAAAATCTCAATTTTAAGTGAAGCATTAGTCACGAAATTGAAGCTGAATTGCTTATCCAGCTCTGCAAAGCCGTGATTTAGAATGCTATGGCTGCATTTCTGATTAGCAGTCTGTATTGCTAAAGTCTCTACCATAACTAGCATTATAGATAAAATATTTTTCTCTTGTCTCCCTTCCTGTGACAGTGCACACTTATGAGATCTAGTTAGGACTGAGATAGACGTTTCTTTAACCAATCCATGTCAATTTGTCTTAGTCCCCAATTCCTGTACACAATAAGCTCCTGCTATCCTTAGACCAGTAAATAAGTATGAGATAATATGTATCTTTCATTCATTTTTTTGTCTGGGTACAAGAGATAGCGGTATCATCCTGGTATACTGTCCTAGTTTAATGGATCAGTCTCTTTGGGCATGGCCATTGGGCAATGCAGCAAGACTTGGGAAGAATAAGCAATACTATGTTATGTTCTGTTATGTTGTGTTATGTTATGTAATGTATGTTATGCTACATTTTGTTATGCTAGGTTGATTTGTACAGCACACAAATCATCCATGAGGGTATCCAGGCAAATAAACTGGTGTGTTAGCTTGTTGTCCCGCAGAGTTATTTGAAGAGCCTGGTCTTCAGCTTCTTGAGGATCTCAAGAAGTGAGGACTAGAATCTGATGTGTTGTGGGAGACCGTTCTTTGTTTTGAGTGGGATGTAGGAGAATGACTGATCTACTACTCTGCTTTTGTGAATGCAGGGTGTTTATGTGAGTCAGAGTGAGGCTGAGCGTAGGTGTCTGGCAGTCTGATGAAAGTGTATGCTGCTGTTCAGGTATGCTGGTCCAGTGTTGTTCAGGGCTTTCCAGGTGTGTGTGCAGAGTTTGAATTGGCTGTATTTGTGAATGGGGAGCCAGTAGAGCTTTTTGAGGGCAGAAGTGGATGCGGTGTGGGTGGTTGAGTATTAGTCTTGTGGTGGCGTTCTGAATGGTCTGATTTCTGTGCAGGAGCTGCTTGGAGATTCCGGTGTAGAGTGCTTTGCTGTAGTTGAGTATGCTTGTGATGAGGGCTTGTGTGACGGGTCATCTAGTGCTCTGTAACAGCCATTTGAAGATTTTTTGCAGCATATGTAGGATGTGGATGCAGGCAGAGCTCACTGCATTAACTTGTCCTGTCATGTTGAGCTTGTCATCCAGGATGATTCCTAGATTTCTGGCGTGGTCGGTAGTTGTTGGTGTTCATCCTAGATCTGTTGGCCACCATGTGGTGTCCCATGGTGAGATCTTGTTTCCGAAGACCAGTATTTCTGGCTAGTCTGACATAGAAAAAGGAATTAACGAGGAGAAATAAAGATATTTCTCCTCGTTACGCCTCACATGGGGAGGTGTAGCATTTTGAGACATTCCCATGTCTACCACTGATGGTAAATCTGGGAATGCGCCAAAATCCATGGGTGGATACGTGGGAACACCCATGCTCTACCCATGGAATGCCTCCCTGGATACGTGGGAACACCCATGCTCTACCCATGGAATGCCTCCCTGGGGCAGAGTAACCCAACGCAGTGATTTGCGCAGCTTTGTTTCACTTTAGATGTATCAAGCCACACAAGGTGGCCTTGTGTGGCTTCATAAATGAAACGTAAGAGTTGTCTCGCTCTTGCACCCTGTTGCGTGGTGCAAGAGCGAACCAAATCTTTTATAAATATGCCTCCCAAGGATCCAAATAAACATATTTTGGCAAAACAACAAAATAAAGTCTTTTATATCTGGGTACTTGTGACAACCATCGTAAACAATCATGCCCGCCATGGGTACTGCTTGCTAAATACTGATTGCTCCAGGATGCAAAGAGAAAGATAGTGTGTCACAAAGATGAAGACTCTTGCAATGGGAACTGCCTTTTTGTTTTTCCCAGTCAATTAAATACAGCTCTGAGAAGGTAAGATACGTAATGCATATATGTAAAGCGCTCAGTGGTTTGGGTTTATACCTCTATTATACACAGTTGACATCAATCTTAAATTCTCTTAGGGGGATATTCACAAGGACTTATCTCCGAGTTATCGCCAACTTAACGCAACAAAAGTGGTGACAGAATTAACACCCCATTCACAAGCGGTTGCAAACTGCAGACAACGCAAGTATTCCCGCGATAACCGCCTCAACATTTACCCCCAAGGGTGACACCACCAACTAACCCTAATGGGATGCAGAGTAGGCGTTCCCGTGCAAAAACACACCAAAACTCCACTACACCACTTTCACAACGAACTGCCAGATCTGCGATGCGAGGCAAAACCATGCGATAAGCCGCAGTAGCAGCAGGTATTTAACACCTGCCTCCTGCTGGTGTAAAGCCGGACGACTACCTGCAGTAGGCAACGGAGCCCCGCACACAGCCACACCCGCGGAACAAACTAATTCATGGAGCTACTCATCATGCAGCTCGGAGCCCCAACAGGGCCACAACACCCACCGCCACTGCCACCACCCCCAGGACCCGGACCGGCACCCCCCCGGACCACCACAGAGGCAGCGCAGAGTAAGACAGCGGACCTACCGAAAACGCACCAGTCTCACAGACCTAACGCCCGAGGAAGTCATTGCCCACTACAGGCTCAAAAGGACAACCATCATCCACATCATGACCCACATTGGCCCCAGGTTGACGGTCCCAACCCAGCGGAGAACCAACATCCCTCCGCAGACAAAGCTGCTGGCTGTGCTGCACTTGTTGGCATCAGGTACCTTCCAACCAACAACTGCCAGAGTCGGAGGAGTCTCACAGCCAGCCCTATCAAAGTTCATCACACCTGTCCTGGATGCCATCATCAGCTTCATACCCCAGTACCTTCACTTCCCCCACACTGTGCAGGAACAGCTGGAGACAAAGCAAGGCTTCTACGCCTTTGCTAGCTTCCCACATGTGTTGGGGGCCATTGACTGCACACATGTCCCACTTGTGCCTCCTGCGGACACTGCACACCACTACCGCAACAGAAAGCACACGCATTCCATCAATGTTATGTTATATGTTATGTTATAATACACTTATAACGCGCACAGATACTCAAGAGTGTCCCGGCGCGGGAAGTGACCGTAGCAGTGTAAAGCTGAGATTTAGATGGGCAGATTAAAAAGAAAGGTTTTTAATTGTTTTTTGAAGAGCCTAGGGTCCTGAGTGTTCCGCAGTTCCACGGGAAGGGAGTTCCATGCTACTGCTGCTTTAACGGAGAGGGAGTGACCCCCCAGACGCATCCTGCGAAAGCGGGGGACCACCGCCCATCGATGTGTGGCTGAGCGCAGAGATCAGCTGGGGGCATATAAGGCAAAACGCTTCCTGAGGTACGTCGGACCTAGTCCATGCAGGGCTCTGTGAGCCAGAGTGAGAGCTTTGAATTGCACTCTATGGACCACAGGGAGCCAATGCAGATCACGCAGATGCTGTCTAACGCTTGACCTTCCTGACATGTTCAACAGAAGTCTGGCGGCTGCATTCTGTATTGTTTGTAGTTTTTTTAGCAGGTAGCCTGGAATGCCAATGTACAGGGCGTTGGCATAGTCAATGCGAGACAAAATAAGGGCGCGGGCCTCCATTTCTTTGGCAGACCTAGGTAACAAGGGAAAAAACTTTCTAAGTGATTTGAGAGTACCAAAGCATACCCCCGCAAGTTTCTTAATCTGTGCAGAGAACCTGAGGTCCTCACCAAACCAGACCCCCAAGTTCTTCGCTGGATTGCCCACTGAGTTGGGGCCGAGGGTAGTCTGAAGGCCACAGGGTCTCTCTAAAAGAGGGAGGGAAAGATCCATACAGGAGGACCTCCGACTTGTCCTCGTTGCACTTCAGTTGAGCACGTGCAAGCCATTTGAAGACAGTCGAGAGGCATTTCTGGGCAACTTCCGAGGACAGGTCATTATCCTTCCAGGTAAAGAGGAGCTGGGTATCATCAGCATACGCTATGATCTTGGCTCCCAGCTCCTCCGCAAGATAAATCAGGGGAGTTATATAGATATTAAAAAGTAAAGGGCTCAAAGTAGAGCTATGTGGTACTCCTGTGGACATTTTCCTGGGGGCCGACGAAAAGGGTGGCATCCAGACCTGCTGGGTGCGATCCTCTAAAAAGGATTTAAGCCAGTCCCAGGCAAGATCTGTAACGCCAATGTTCGAAAGTCGGGCAAGTAATTGTTGATGGGGCACCATATCGAAGGCGGCAGAGAGATCTAACAAAATCAGGGCCGCTCTACCACCTGCGTCCAGGCACTCCCTTATTGCCTCTGCCATTTCGACAAGCGCAGTCTCTGTGCTATATGTCGCCCTGAATCCGGATTGGGCAGGGTGGAGAGCGCCAGATGACTCGACATAGGCGTCTAGCTGTCTGAAGACAGCTTTTTCACACACCTTTGCCAACGCCGGTAGAAGAGAGATAGGGTGGTAGCTTGCAAGTTTGGTGGGATCTAGAATGGTCTTTTTCAAAAGTGGCAGCAATTTAGCCTGTTTCCAATTCAATGGGACAGTGGCAGTCTGTGAAGATAGATTAATAATAATATTTACTTCTGGGTTGACCACCTCCGCAACCCCTGCTAGTACCCTAGCCAGACACGGATCTGTGGGAGAGCCTGACTTAAGTGATTTAAGGATAGCCAATGAATCTGACATAGCAATGGGGGAAAGATTCGTCAAAGGGGGAGCTGCCGGGATGGGGACTGAAATGTACGGGGAATGGGAAACTACCTGCCATGGGGAACCCATCCCTAGGCTATCTTGGATGGTCTGTATTTTCTCCAAAAAGAAACATGACAGCTCCTCACACCATTGTGACGAAGCCGGCAGAGCAGTATGTTCGGCGCATGGTGATAGAAAGCTCTGGACAATGGAGAAGATTTCCTTGCTATTGTTGTTAGATTTAGCAATGCGCTCCCCATAAAAGCTGCTTTTCGCCTCCCCAATAGCTGCATAATAGTCTCTCTGAGCCTTTCAAAGGGCGATTTTAGCCAGGGACAATACTCCAGTCTCCAGCAACGTTCAAGTTTTTACATCCCTGCTTGAGAACTCTAAGTTTACCAGAGTACCAGGGTTTTGAGGGAGCATTTCTCGCTCGCCTATTAGAGAGGGGTATAGATACGGAATTAATCCCTTGGGAGATCCAATTGACAAAACCATCTAATGCTCCTTCCAGATTAGGGGCGACAGTCGGCCGTGAAGCTAGTAAAGCCCTAGAGAAAGAAGGGATATCTATCTTCCGTGACGGTCTGCCTTGGGCCGTGGCTGTAGGGGGATGGGGCTTCGCAATAGTCCAGAAAAAACTGGATGTGCAGGCAATAGTGGACCACCGGGGAATGTTCACCAATGTCGTCACAAACTACCCCGGCAGTGTGCACGATTCCTACATCTTCCGACAGTCCGTCATCAACCAGTGCTTCCAGGATGGCATCTATGGAACTGGACTGCTCGTTGGTAAGTGCCAAATCAACACACCACACACCTCAAAGACACCATCACACAACGCACAACACAAAGCACACGTGACCAAACCACATACAACATGTCAATCACCATGCCCACCTACCAGACACGACAACACAACTCCATGGTGATCATGGGCCTTCCCTGCACACAATACAGCTATATCATGGCACCACAGCCACACAACAGCTGAATGTGTGGAGATGCGGAATGCAGCCATGTGCGAAGGATGCAAGTGACCCGTGAATGGGAATGTACACAACGACAAGTGAGGCGTGGATGTGCTGGACAGACCTGGGTATGCAAACCACAGATATGTCCATGTAGACATCAACTGCTGGTGACTGGAGAGTAGTGAACAGTGGGCGCAACCATGTCACCCCAGGCCCTGGGTCAGATCGCGGAAATGTCGCTTGCTGCGTCCCCCCCTGTGTGCCTGAGCGTAGTGGGTTGGCCCGGAGTACGCCAGGCCTGCGCAGGGGTGGGTACAAAAACCCTGTGGCGCAGAGCGTGGTTCTCTCCCGGAAAGGCCAACGTCACTGCCAGGGCGGCGCCTTACAGTCTGCCACGAGACCAACGCCGTGAGCAGCGGGGCCTGCGAGCCTGTGCGCCTGCTGCACCCCAGGACGCTGATAACCAGACCAGGCCTGCCCGCCCCAGCGCTCCAAGGCCGCGCTGCTCACCTGCCTACACCGTCGTGTGTCAAAGAGGGCCCACCACGTGCTGGTGCTAGCTCCAAGACCCAAGCCCGTGACCTTGGTGGCGTCCTCAGGCCATCGCTGTCCTCCGTGACACAGGCCCCCAGGGGTCCACATTAGTTGACATACTCCACCGCTGCAGCCGGGCTACACTGCAGTCCAGCATGTCCCACAGCTTGAACTGAGTCATCAGTAATCAATGGCTGGGTCCATGCCAGTGTACGCAGGGGGAGGACTGAGATTGAGATGCGTCACAGTCTGGTGGAAACACGGATCACGGTCACGGAGGAGGTCAAGCAGTAGCAAGGACTGACCTGGTGTCACTAACCCTGTGCGCCGTGAGTGACTGTCAGCCTCCGGCGGAACATCGTTGATGTCTGAGCCTTTGGCTTGGGGTTGTCATCAGCAATGGGCAGGTACGGACTTGGTGTCTGGCATGCGTCTGTGGCATTCATATCCGCCATGTTGCCGGATACAGCTGGCATGTGCCCTCTGCATCATGCCCTGGGGGTGCACCTCCCATTCTCCTCCGAGACACTCTGCGGAAGGCACCTCTGAGACATTCGAGACCCTGCTCTGCCCTCATGACCCTACCCCAGTCTCCCGCAGGTCAGCGTCCCGTGGCGGTAGGCCCGTGTCGGCCGCTGTGCATCCGGGGCCACTAACTCTGTGCAACTCAAGTCATGCTCCCTTGCTGTTCGTACATTGCAGTCCTGAGTGCCTGTTGACTGTTGAAGTTGTTGCCAGCACCAGCTACTCCCTGAGGGCTGGCTTACACACACCCCACACACAGCCAGCACAGGCGTCACTGGATTAGTGGGCCTGCCATCACATCATGCCGAACCAAGTATTGACTCTTTTCTCTCTGCACTGTCCCAGGTGATCAAGGATATGCACTCTGCCCTTGAATGATGACACCCCACCGAGACCCGAACACACCCGCCCAGAGGCAGTACAATGCGGCCCACATACGCACCAGGGGCATCGTTGAACGCACATTTGGTGTGTTGAAGTCACGTTTCAGGTGCCTGGATGGCACAGGTGGAAAGCTCCTGTACAGCCCGGACATCGTGTGCAAGATGATCGTTGCATGTTGTGTGTTGCACAACATCTGTGTACGCACCAATGCCCCATGGATCCCAGTTCCAGAAGTACCGGACGATGATGGGGACGATGGGGCAGGTGGCCCACATCCCAGTGCAGCTGCGGCAGGAATGGCCCGTAGGAACACCATCATTGCCAATTTCTTCTCATGAGAACGTCACATTGTTGCCGTCCCTGGCAATCATGGGACAGTACTACATGTCCACAGGCACAGCATGTGTGAATAAAACATATTTGCAGGTTACAGGTTGTACTTGTACATTGTCATGTCCCAGTTTCCTGCTATGCCAGATGTGATGTTCCATGTTGTGCACATTTGCGGCACCAGTTGTGTCCTGTGTTCTGTTGTGAAGGTGTTGCTGTTTGTACCGGGATGTCGAGGTGCACTTATTCTTATGTGCGTATGCTGCACGGTGGGTGATTCGCTCCAGCGGCTCTGATTTGTCTGCCACTGATCCCTTTCATGCGGTGTGCCTGTCATTTCTGTGCTTCCAGGGTGCTGAGAAGTTGCAGACTTGGGTAACTTGTGCTCTTTGTCGAGTTCTGACTCTTGGGCATGGTTTGTCCGCAGATGTGTCGTTGACGTCAGGGGTTGCTTGTGCAGGTAGTTGTGTAACCTGCTCCTTTTCGGGTGTTGTCCGCACTCAGCCACCTCAGTGTCGGGCCGTGTACATTGCCATGATGATAGGACTGCAGCGAAGCTACTCGTCATATGGTGTCTCTTGCATTGTCAGTGTGGCTGACGTATGTGCATGTTTGCTGTGTTTTGCACATGGGCATGTGTTGGTTGTGTGAATGTTGATGTGTTGGGTGGGTGCCCCTTTGGGCACATGGTGTTCGTGGGACTACTTGGTGTTTGTGTGTGTGCTGAGGTGTTCCCGTGGGATCAGGGACATGATCCAGAGTCATTGTGGATGTGCAGTGTGCCCTGCTTGATTGTGCATGTGTGCCATTGTGCCCATCTCCCCCCGTCCCCCCACTCCAAGGTTGCTACGCACCATGTTGATGTGATGTTGGGTCATGTTGGGCATTGTCCAGATCACCAACTCATGTCACCGTCTCCCGACTGGTGACTGTGGCCACCATCTTCTCCATGTCATTCAGCTCCTGGTGTTCTGCTGGCCCCCCTCCTCCGGGGTGCGTTGCTGCTTTCGTGTTGGCAGGGATTTTCTGCTTGGTTTTGACATTCACATCAGTCCAGCGCCTCTTGTGCTCTTCCATTGCCCTCCTCTGCCATGCGACGGCATTGACATGGTCCGAGGTGGTGTGCCATCTTTGCCTCTTTGTTGCCAATGACATGTTGGAGGTGACGTACAGTTGGTGGTGGTGTTTGCTCTCATCTGTGGCGATGATCGGGTTTTCCTGTAGACTGTACCCCGTCTTCCTCTTCCTCTTCTCATTGCCCTTCCACGAGCCCTGTATTCCTGGGTGTTCCTCCGTGGGGAATGTGGGGTTCATGTTGTCCTCTGCAGTCGGTCAGGGTGCATCCGTGGTACTCCGCAGTTGGTTTCGTTTTTAGTGGCATTTTCCGTATGCTGTTCTTGTGCTTTTTCCTGCATTACGCTTGGGTATTGCTGGCCTCTCGCTGGTTGTCACTGTTTTCTTATCGCGTTTGGGCCCATTGCGTCTTTTTACGCGTTGGTGTTTGTGGTTTTATCTCCTTCGCGGACATTGGCCGCGTTTTCGGGGGACTATCGCATGGTACCGCCGTGTTGTGAATTCCACGTTAACACGGGGTTATTTTCCCGCGATAGACTGCGATGTGTGAAGTTGCGTTAACATTTTTTGGCGATGTTTAGCACACGTTCTTGTGAATATACCCCTAAATGTCAACCAATTAATCAATCAAAGACAGGTTTTTTCGGTTGCATAAAAAAAATGCCATAATACCACAAATAATAGTCATGTCAATAGCTATTACAATGTAACAAACTAATTTAAGAAAACTGAAATCAAATGCATCAAAAACAATATGTCAAGACATTAATGAGCTACAGTACCTAAGCACAAATTTATAAAATGACTCTGTCACATAACAAACATTTAAATCAGACAGCATTTGTAAAAATGAATTCAGGTTGGCCTGCCCAGAGTAAAAACGTGTTTTACGCAGCTGAAATCTTAAACGAAAAGATTTAGAAAACTTACAATAAAAAATAAAGTGAAAAAGTGATTGGAGTAAAACATCGCCACATGGACAACAACAAATGGAATCAGAGTTATATTGCCCCTTGTGGAAAGAAAGGATGCAACAAATAGAGCCCAATCAGAAGTGACAACGGAGACTTCTCCCTCAGGGGTGACTAACAGCTGATAAGTATAACTCCAAGCCAAATGAGTTCTGCAACAAAACATCCGCAAAAACTGAAGGTTTTACAAAGCTCAGAAGCCTTGAGTGAGCTGATACAATTTTTAAGAAAGTGCTGCCTAGCCCTGTTTCTATGTAACTTATCAAGGTTACCACAGTTTAAAAACAGAAACAATATGTTGAGGTTGCTAAAAGATGATTTAATACATTTCAGCCAAGGAATTCTAAGTGCACCATGGGCGCTAAGACAATCAATAATGATAGGCTTGTTCAGAGAGACTTTAGAGTTAGACCAAATTGATAGCCACTATAACAAGCATTGGCATAGCCAATAGGTCTCGCCTTTGGGACATTATAAGTGTTAAGCCATGCAACAGTTGATGTTGCACCAAGGATATTGTGCTGCATAATTAAATAGTTATAAGGTCCCAAAGGCGAGACCTATTGGCTATGGCAATGCTTGTTTTTTTTGTTAATCGGCCAGCAGGTCCTCGGGTGCATCAAATACATCTGAGAAAGTGCAATAAGCACAAACATTAAACGAACGCTTTCCTCAGTACTTCTTAGTATAGTTAATACTGAAGACTTATACTGCGTAAGAGAATGTTTCATGGAACATCAACCCTGAAATGTGATGTGGACAAGAAATTGTGCAAGTAGTTCTTCAAATCGTTATGTGTTTAAAAACACTGTTGCCTCGCGGGTAATGAGTCCGACTCCCGCTTCCAACCACCCTAAGGTCAGTAAATGAAATACAGTAAATTTGTAAACAGTAACCTCTGTTATTTACAGCTCGGGGTAGGACATTTGTCGCCGTGGGTGCTGTCTGCTTATTAACGGTTCCACCCACACTATCGCAAATGACCCCTCCACACACTACTCGGCCGGCCATAACGACCCACTGGCCCCTTCTCTGACATGACTTTACTAAGCTTTTTCCAGGAAAAAAACGCAACAGCCAACGAAGTTCATACCTTCTATATCAACTACTCAGTAGGCGGGGGCTCTCACTATGAGATGTGAACAGTGACACTACCAGCACAAACCGACATCTCCATCACATCTGAGAGCAGCGTGCGCATGGGCACCCGAGGCGTACGGAGCCCAATATTGTTTGAATCACACATGTTCCGGACAATTACCTGGTACTCATGTCATGTAATTGGTACCAAATGAAAACGATGTTGGCCAGAGCTGTCAGTCCCCGCCTGGCGAGGGGATCTCTGAGACAGAAAGCAGGAAGAGGGCGAGCAGTCCCATTCACACCCGGGCTCCGGAGTCCACTTGGGGCAACTTCCAAGTACCAGCACCCGGTCTGCAGGGCGGCCGGCTCCTGCAGAGGCTACACGCCGATACCTTCTGTCAGACTCACGGCTCAGCCGGGGGCTGTGGAGCCATGTAGCAGCCCCGGGAGCTCGGGAACACTAACTGGCGCTGCCTGCAGCAGGCATTGGCAGGCTTCTGCCGGAGGCAATTGTAGGATCCCGTCCTTCTACAGCCCCTCCCCCAGCAAGCAGTGCGCCTTCTGCCCCGGAGCTCAGCTGTGTGCCAGCTCCCGGATGCACCCCATGGTGGGTCATTACCTCCAGGGGAGAGGGGGCATGGTGAGCTCTCTGCTCTCTCCCCCCGCATCAGGCACGCGCCCTCTGACCATGCCCGAACCAGGCCCCTCCGGCGGAGCCTCGCAGCGTGGCAACCTCGAGCCCACGTGGGCCGGAGCAGCCACGTGTGAATTCTAGAAGTAAACAAGCACTAAATAAATACCAGTGCGTTTTCCAGGTCAGCCATCGCGTGGATTGCAACTCGGGACATGTGTTGATGAAGGAGTATGGGAATAGGTGGTGTCCGCGTGCACCGTAGAATATTAACCTCGAATATAACACTGCCCTATGCATGCGCGCGAGTGCAGGCGGAGAACACTAGGCTTGTACGAGGAAGTAAGTTAACCAGGGCAGTAATGGCAGCAGTTTCCCAAACAAGCGCGCGCCTCGCGCGGCAGCAGGGGGAGGGGGGCCTGCGCGATTCCCTTGCGGGAGCGTGCAGCAAGGTGCGATGATTGTGACCATATGGCGCCACCATATGGCGCCGCGCGCTCCCGCAAGGGAATCGCCAGACGTGCACGCGTTGCCATTGCAAGCAATGCAACGCGTGCACGTTTTTGCCCCCAAAGCTGTGCCGATAACTAAAGGTCTCTCCTATGCAGCGCATGCGCGCTGCGTAGGCGAGACCTAAAAAGGGAGCCTGCAAAATAAGATGCTCGACATATGGCAGACCATGCTCCTCATGTCAAAAAAGTGGGAAGTGTTGGGAGGCAGAACCAATAACTTGTGGAAGAATTAGTTTTTTTCTTGTTGTCATTTGGCACTGAAAGAGTAAATCGAAATACCAGCACGATAGCAGAAAATGGGAACAAACTTCATTTTGTAAATCACTAACATCTGATCAAGAGGCGCCGATTCCATTTTAAAAGCCGAAATTAAAAACAGCCTCTACAAATGGGCAAATTTCATGAGTCTGAGGTAATAGCAAGGAGAGCAGGTGCTAGCGGAGTTGAACGTAACCCCCGAATAGGAGAAAAGATAAACTTTCTCAACGAGGTTTTAGAAAGATTAGTGTCCAAATCTAGGTTACCCACAAAGTTGACGAAAGCTCCTTCAAGGTTTTTCAGACTATTAGTAGTATGCAAAAGTAAAACAGCATCATCTGCATAAAACAGCAACAGGATGGCCTTATTATTAACATGAGGCATATCTTGTCACCTAGAGATTAAATAATAATTGAGATTATTGATGTGTAAAATGAATAATATTGGAGTCAAAAATCTATTGTTGCCAACTCCTTGGTGAATCTGAATGATTTGGTTATCGCCCTATAATCTCCAAATCGTACATTAGCATTATGTCGGTATGTAAACAGTGGAGATTTTAATAAGAGGTGTCAAGACCCATATGGAATAAAATCTGACATAATTTAGATCTATCAACACAATCCAAAGCACTGTTCAAATCCATACATGCTAAATGGAAAGAAGCTTGTTTTCACATTTTAACACTGTGTACCTGCTGAGGAGTAAATGTAGGTCGAGGCTCTGTTCCACAGTTCCAAAGCCCTACCTAAAGCCATATTGGATGTCAGGAAGAATGTTATCAGAAGACCAAGCTAAAAACCTTTCAAAATACCTTTCCAGCTACTTTAACAACAGAATCAATTAACGAGATTGGCCTATAGCATGTTGTATTGCTTTGATTTTTTTGTCTTTTTTTTGTCTTCATTCTGCCAACTCTCTTGCTAGGATTACTCTTATCCCTCTGGAGCCAAGGGGGAAGAAATGGGAGGAAGAGTAGTGCCCCACAAAAATACTGCTGTTTCCACTTCCATCTCCTTCACACACGGGGACCAAGGAAAATACAGGAGAGGCCAGGACCGACAGCATATTTGGCTTAATCATTGGACCCACTTGCCTTTTCTCTCCACTCTACCAATAATGTCCAGATCTTATCCTTACTCCTTGGGTCGCAGCCCATATCAGACTCACTTGTATAAATAATACTTTTAAGACACTCAGTAAAGGATGGGGGGCTGTCAGATTTCCATAGCCTAAAAATCTCACGCCTCGCCAGCAAGATCACATAAAACATAAACTTGGAACTAACTGTATTTATCTGTTCTTCTTCCTCCTGATTAAGTCCAAAGAATATAAGATGAGGGCTTACCTTAATCCGTTTACTAATTATTTCCCCAAGAAAATCACAAACCGAGGTCCAATAAGACGCAATTTTTGGACACTGCATAAACAAATGCAGGTCATCCGCTGCTGTGGGCATACACCTTGGGCAGTTGTAGATATTGCCTGTAACCTTTGACAACTTCGCTGGGGACCAATAAACTCTGTGGGTAGTAAATAAATGGTTACGTTTAAGCGATGCAGGTTTTACCACTGTTTGTAACATACAAAATGAATCAAACCATATTTGCTTCAAATCCTCATCGCCAAACTCTTTACCCCATAGATTTGAGATTTCAGTTTCGATCTTCTCATCTGTCTCCAGGAAGGCCCAATACCAAAAGGAGATTTCCTTTTTCCAATGATCAGTCTTCATCACCTGATAGAGCTTCGAATCCTCCTCCTCTTGTGCCCAATCTTGTGTTGCCCACCAGGAACATAATTGATAATACTTAAACCATGTCAATTGCCCCTTAGTACAATTACTTAACACTTCCCAGCTCACTAAGCTTGAGCCCATTTTAAGGTCTGCCCAATAACTTATACCCCCTGTTTTTAAAGGCTGACTAAGTTGATCTCTCATGCATTCTGGGGTACCCGGAGATTCCCAGATTGGAGCCCATGATGAATAGTATGGGATTCCCAATCTTTTCCGCAGTTACATCCAAGTTTTTAAAGCGGACCTCAGAATCTTCAGCCTCACCTTTTTGAAAAATTTTGGGTCACCATATTTAAAAAGAAAATGGTGCTGGCCTTGGCAGACATCAGTCAACATAGCCTCAAACAGTAAGCCCATAGATGACCTATCATTCTTGTTTGCCAGCATGCGGATACTCTTGAAGTGGAAAGCGTGGCAATAAACAAGTAAATCGGGTAAAACCAATCCTCCTGCCTCTAACCTCCTTCTCAACTTTTTCCAGGCTATCCTGGGACCCTTTGACGCCCAGATAAAACTACTTATTTTCCCCTTGAGCTTAGCTATGTCCTCCTCCTGAAAAGTTAAAGGGATAGAGTTAAAAAGAAAAGTGATTTTTGGGAGAATAATCATTTTTATAAGATTTACCCGACCATAGATGTTTAAAGGTAGCTTCGCCCATCTTAACAGCAGACTCGCTATCTCCTGACTAACTTTCTTCCAGTTTATTTTAGGAATATCCTCCAATTTCTGAGTGATCAGTACTCCAAGATAACGCATTTGGGTTTTGGCCCCCTGACTCTTCAACCTCTGATTCTATTCCATTATTTCGTTTTTTTCCGCATTCACCTTATACCCTGAGATTAAGCCAAAACTCTCCGCTTTCCTCATCAGATTGGGAATTGCATCTTGCGGATTACTGGTATAAAGGATCAGATCATCTGCATATAGAGCCAGTTTTGCTTCAAACCCAAAGGATTTGAAAGGGTGAATTGTGGGATCTGCCCTGATCAAATTGGCTAAAGGCTCTATATACAGATTGAAAAGAAGCGGAGACAGGGGGCAGCCTTGTCTTGTACCTCTAGAGATGTTAAACCAGTTTGACAGTTCTCCATTTACCAGCACCTTGGCACTGGGGCAATAATAAAGATTTTGTACAGCCCTCACCATATTCTGCGGAAAGCCAAAACTACTTAAGGTCTCCCAAAGATATGCCCAGTGCACTTGGTCGAAGGCCTTAGCTGCATCTACAGCAACTATAGTCAGAGGTAAATTCTGGACCTCCACCATATCTACAACCCCCATCATCTGGAAAGTTAGTTCATTTAGCTGCCACCCTGGTATAAAGTCTCTTTGATCAGCGTGGATAACCCCTTTTATAACCTTAGCTACTCGTGATGCTACAATTCCTGAAAAAATCTTATAGTCTATATATTTTTTTAAATTTATATTTATTGAATTTTTGCAAAAACAGTGGTCAACAAACATAACAGCATTTGCAGATTTCAGCTTAAAGGTTTATAGCAAACAGTTACGAAATACATGGTTACACTTATTCATTCTCTATCGCATTGAGTCCTTTATAGGTCAGATTACATTATGAACATACGCCCCATACTGACGTAGCGCTCCCCAGTGATGGAGCAGGGGAAACAAAAATAATTTTGTACCCCTTGGAAATTAATGACCTAATAACCTTAATGGTACTAACCGTTTGAAAAATGCATGAATTAACCAACAAATACATTTTTGTTAAACATTACACGCGGGCAATCTGCTAAATGTATGAAAAAACTAATTTATTTACAATTGTGAAGCTAACTAACAAAAATTGTGACTTAAGTAGTAAATAGTGTAAAATTGCATGATTTGTGTTGCATAATAAGTTGTACCGTGGCAAAGAATGCAGGTGGTAAGTAAAATGGCTTTAAATGTCGCTTCTGCTAGGTAATACCTAACACGGGTCTTTAGAATGGCGGGTGGTAAACAGAAAGGCTTATTTTCCATGTTTTAATTACTGTTGTGTTTGTTCTTACATTAGTTCCGTTCGGGCCTGCTAGGCCATGCTTCCAAAATGGCCGTCGGAAAGGATGAGATGCGTGCGCCGAACAAAAATGATCCCTGCGCATGGGCAGTAAGAAGTTCCAGTCACGTGTATGCAGCCTGTGCCCGGAGTTTGAGATGTCAAGGACAGTTTGACCTGCCACTAGGAGTCTGCCAAAAGTTCAGCATAGAATGCCTGGGAACGGATGGATAAAGACAAACGACAAGGGATGAACTAGTGTGTGACCATCGGAATTGTTACAAACTACAATAACAAATTTAACTACTTTTGGATATGAGACTTGTTGTATGCTTTATTGTCCCAAACCGGATCGAACAAGGAGGGCGATGAGGTGACCATCACCACCCCTCTAAATGGACCAATTAGCGTGATTCTTGCCTCAAAAGATTGCAACTATTGAGTGTAGAGAGCCAGAAAATAGGGTATAAGAGGGTCTGCTCTGACGTTGTTAAAAAAAAATTACTTTTTCATTTTTCTGACTTGATGCTGAGAGAGACTCTGTCATTTTGGACTTTGAACTTTGATTGGGAAGGAACGAGATCGGTGCGGGAATTCTGCCCGGGAGGTGTGTCCGAGGAGGTTAGCGGGACAGTCAGTCAGTTGGGAGTCATATCCAGTGATCTGCGGTTCATCTTCTTTGGTGAACTTTTCTTGCCATCGCCCCATGGCTGAGGGTAATGCATAATTTCTCATTTACTGAATTTTCCTAATTGTTTTATTGATGTTTCTAAATGCTTTGCTTAATAAAGAATTTTACTTATTTGCAAAAAGAATTTAGATAAAAATATATTCTAACTTTAAAATGAGTCTGTGGTTCTTTAAATAAGATCATGATTTATTAAATGTTGAAAGTTCTAATTGTGATTGAGCTGGTCTTAATCACCATCAACTGATTCTACTAGTTGGTCCATCGACCGAAATAGAGGAGTACCTTGATGTTTAGAACCGACAGGATCTGAAGTCAATGTATATAATGTATAGATATAATTCTGTCATTTTATAAGGTATCCCGCTCGTCCAGCAGCTCATTCTCCTTAGCGATTAAATCCAGAAATTGAATGAATGTATGTGTGCGGTGTCATGGGCCCCACCGACATAGGTTTTGTGTAAGTGTTTTTCCTGGATTGGTGTCCTAAGGAGAAATTTATATTAGCCGCGCTGGATCACCAGCAACACAAAATAGTGGTTACAGGCCTCTACAGCGAATGTCCCATGGTTTTGGAGTCAGCGGTACCCAGTGTGTGCTCTTTGCCGTTGAGAGTGTATGGTGTCTCCTACAGCGGGTGCCCATCCACAGTGCCAAGCCAGTGTGTAAATAAGGACCATATATCCTTTGGTCGGGATCTAGCCGGCAGCAGCTCCCAATAGCACTCCAGTTTGTCCCTACAGTATGTGACGTCTTTGACCCAAGTTTTTATAACCGGTGGTGCCACCCGGCGTTTTGCCATCAATAGCAACAGTGCCATCAGCTTTCTCTTTGTGGTTGGCACGCTGCGCACATAGACTAGTAGTGCTACCAAGGGAGTGCATGGTAGATTAAAATCCGTGATGTCCTTTATATGTCTAAATATCTCGCCCCAGTACGTGGCAATAGTGCAACATTCCCACGCCAAGTGGATAAAATTACCCTGTGCCACTCCGCATCTCCAACAGCGTGTGTCAGGTCGCAGACCCATTCGATGTAATTGTGTTGGGGTGCGGTATAAACGGTGTATATACTTAAAGTGTATTAACCGAAGGCGGTAGTTGGGAGATAAGTGCTCAAGTTGTCCGCAACAAAACGCCCATTGCTCATCAGATAGTTCTTCTCCTATGTCAATGTCCCAAGCAGTGCGTGCGCTTGGTGTAGTAATGAATGATTCACGTTGTGTGGTAGTATAAATGTGAGTGACTAGCCTGCGTGCAGAAGGCTCTTTGAGCATATGTTCAAGCGCCGCCAGTGTCGGCGGGGCGTCGGGAAATGTGACAAACCGTGTGCGACACGCCGCTCTGAGCTGGAAATACAGAAGCATATCTTGCGGGGAGGGTTGCGGTGCTGTGTTTAGTTGTTGCATGTTGATAAATTGGCCATTAGGGTACAGGTCATTGAATGTATGTAGCTCCTTCTGTTGGGCTCTTTTCCAGATATTGCTTTCCATTAAAGGAGGGATCAGGGGGTTGTTAGCGAGTAGCATGTTAGGCGCGTATAGTGTTTCTAGTTTGGCTCGTTTGCGTATCCCCCTCCATGCCCATCTTAGTGTTTCTGTCGTGTCGATCTCTTGTTTGGGATGCTTGTAGTCCTGATATAGGGCGGTTGTCAAGGGTAGTGGGGCCACTGTATCAATTTCTATGGCAACATGGGGTTGGAATGGCGTAGGATGTTGCCAGAAATGGAGATATTGCGCCTGGGCACAGTATGCATACAGTTCAAAATCGGGAGCTGCCAGCCCACCCTGCGCCAAGGGAAGTGTGAGAAGGTCCCAAGACGCCCTGGGTTGTTTACCCGCCCATACCAGTTCAATCATGCCTGATTTAAGGCGTTTAAAAAAGTGTGAAGTGAGGGATATCGGCAAGTTTACAAACAGGTATAGCAGTTTAGGAAGAAATATCATTTTCGTTATTGCTATTCGCCCTGTGAGTGATAGTGGCAAATGTTTCCACCGTTGGATTCTCTCTTCTATCCAAGTCATCACTTTGCCATAGTTTGCTGTCCATATTTCATGTAGGTTCCTGCTTATCCAGTTTTCCAGATAGCGCAAGGGTCCCTCCGCCCACTTCACCGGGAATTCAGTGTCAAATGGCACCGTTGTGTCTGTCAGTGGGAGAATAGTGGATTTTGCCCAATTGATCTCAATTCCTGATAGTCCCCCATAGCGGACTAGCTCTCTGGTTAACGGATTAAAGTTTGTCTCCGGGTTTTTTACATAAAGAGTTACGTCGTCCGCATACATGGACACTATCAAACCTCTAAAAGCAAGGCCCCTCTGCGCATGGTGTTGTCTCAGCCATGCCACCAGAGGCTCTGTGGCGGTGGCAAATAGGAGGGGGGATAACGGACGACCCTGCCGGGTCCCTCAGGTGATCAAAATTGGTTCTGATATTAACCCATTCACTTTTAGCCTGGCAGTGGGTGTAGTATAGAGGAGTCCAACAAGCTGCAAGAAAAGGGGGCTGACACCCAGCCGCACAAGTAGCGTGAAGAGAAATTTCCATTCAAGCGAATCAAACGTTTTTGTGGCGTCTAGCATTGCAGCAACTGCTGAGACCTGGGGGGCGAGGTAATGTAATGATGCAAAAAGCGTCCAGAGGTTGTGTGAGGTGGAACGCCCCGGCACAAAACCGGACTGATCCGGTCTGATGATCAGGGGATGTAGGGGCTGTAGCCTGTTGGCCAGTAGCTTAGCAAAGATTTTATTGTCTATATTTATTAGGGACAATGGGTGATACGAATCACAAGAAGTTGGGTCTTTGCCTGGTCTGAGTATTGTTATAATGACGGCTTCGAGCATTGAGGGCGGGAGTGTTCCCAGCTGCAATGCTTCATTGTATACTTCCAACAGCCGGGGCGCCAATAGCTCCGCATATTCTTTATAGAAGGCAGCGGTTAAGCCGCCTGACCCAGGAGCCTTGTCGCCTGGCATGCCTTGGATGACTTTTGTTATGTCCTCCGCAGAGAACGGCTCATTTAGATATTCGCGATGTGCGTTGCTGAGCCACAGAAGTTCAAGAGAATCTAAATAGTTCTCTATGTCCGAGTCGGATGGTGTAGTCTTTGATGTGTATAAGTGGCCATAATAGCTTTTCATTGTGTCTAGAATGTCAGTGGGCAAATGCACCAAGGTGTTCTCCTGTGTGCCCAGTTTAGTGATGTATCCAGAGCCTCTAGGTGGCTTTAACAAGTTTGCTAATGTCTTCCCAGGTCTGTCTCCCTCCCCGTAATGTCGGGCCTGTGCGTGCTTGGTTCAAAATGGTGTTCTCTTACCGCCTCTTCCTGGTGTGCCATTAATTTCCTGCGGATGTCCGCTAGTGTGTCTGGCGACTGGGTTTGAAAGTACTGTTGTTCCAGACCGCGGATTTCGCTCTCTAACGTCGCAAGACATCTGCGGATGTCCTTTAGGACCCCAGCCTGCAAGGCTGTGCACTCCCCACGTATAACGACTTTGAAGGCCTCCCACACTACACCCTCTGAAGCTACTGATCCTATATTGCGGTCAAAGTAGTCTTGTATTTTATTGCGGATGTCTTCCTTAAACACAGGGTGCATCACTGCTTGGTGCGGTAGTCGCCATGTAAAAGGCTGTATGTATGGTCTAGGTATTTGCATGCGGAGTGCCACAGGTGCGTGGTCCGACAGTGTACGTGGGTGATGTGTCACCTCCGTGGTCCATGAGTGTAGGTCTTGCGACGTGAGCCAAAAATCCAGGCAGGACCAGGCTTTAAATTGCTGTGTGATACATGTACCCTCTCCAGCAGTGGGGTTTAGCGCCCGCCAGGTGTCAACCAAACAATTGTCCTCTATTAGGTAGTTCAGCGCGTGGGTGATGTGGCCTAGGTGCTCCTACCCTGTCATTGTGCTCTGAAAGAACCACATTGAAGTCCCCCCATAGCACAGCATTATGCCCCATTGATCGGATACCCTGCCATAGCTGGGTGTAGAAGGCGGGATCGTCAGTGTTAGGTCCGTAGGCGTTAACTAATGTAATGCGCTGGCCAAATATCTCGCCACTTAAGACAATATATCTGCCCTCCGAGTCTACTTTGACCTTCTCAGTCGTCCACGGGAGACCTTTCCTGATCAGAATTGCTACTCCCCTAGAGTAGTTGGAGTAAGTCGAGGCATTTATTTCTCCCCACCTATGGGCCTTCAGTTTAGTTAGGGACGAATCCATTAAGTGCGTCTCTTGTAGGAGACAGATATCGGCCTTGTGTTGTGCTAGGTACGAGTGTATCAGTCTCGCCTTCCTGTGGTCATTCAGGCCTCTCACGTTCCACGTGATGCAAGTGAGGTTAGTTTGGCCTGTCATCTTCCTTGTTTGTTCGGGCGCAGTGACGAGTATGTGAGGTTGTGTGATGTGCGTGTAGGAGGTGGGGGCGCGTGTTTGCGAAGAGGTTCCCAGGACCAGTGCGTCTCAGTATCTGCGTAGCATTTCCCCACTTCACCAGTAATGCGTACTGACATCGTTTCGTTTGTACATTCTGCAACTTTAAGAACCAACATTTAAAACAATCCCCCCCTCCCACTCCAACCCCCCAAACAGGTTGAGGATGTGCCCCTCCCATAACCCTCAAACTCAATTTTAGTAGAAAGATAGCACCAGTGGCTATGTGGGAATTATCCCATGGGGAACGAGGTTCGCCGGCGAACACCCCTGCCATTTAAGGCTGGGTGGCCGAGTGATTTGTGACCGGAACATTTTAGTAGGTTAATATCTTTTAGAAAAAGGAAAAAAAAAACTGCACATATCTACCAGCTCATTTATGAGTTATAGTGCGGGACCAGCAGAGGGGCGAAAATGTAGGTTGGTTACAGTTGTAAGGAGTCCCCCCAAAAACAGATTTTGTACAGCATTGTGTGAAGAGATATGTAGCTAAGCCCCTCTTATCTGTGTCTGATGACCCTCCGCTCAGTCGTTATCACTCAGACGGTCTTCGGCTGCATCTTCAGAGTCTTGCTGCAGACTTGGACGCGGGCCAGCATGTTTCTTGGCGTATTTCATGGCAGCCCGAGCGTCTGTAAAAATTAGGGGTTTGCTGCCAGTGTGGACTTTGAGTTTGGCGGGGTAGAGAAGTGAGTATTTGATGCCACCTCGCGGAAGGATTTTTTTCACCGGTGCAAATTCTCGACGCGCAGCCTGTACCAGTTGGGTGAAATCCGGGTGAGATATGATTGCCCTGGTATTGCACCGTGCCTTGTTCTCGTGCCAGGCGTAGAATAGTGTCTCTGTCCCTGTAGTTCAGTAGGCGTGCGAGAATCGGGCGTGGCGGTGCGCCGACCGGTGGTTTGGGGCCCAGGGTGCGGTGCGCACGCTCCACCAGGAACATGCTGGAGAGGTCTGTTTCAAATAATTCCTTCAGCATGGCCTCCACGTATTGCTCCATGTTCGGGATATTTGTTGTTTCTGGAATTCCCGTAATTCTTACATTGTTGCGACGAGATCTGGCCTCAAGATCTTCGTTCTTGACTTTTATCACATTTAGTATCTTGTCCATGTGAAGGAGTTGTACCTGTGACACAGCTTGGTGGTCATCTAGATCCGATATTCTTGTTTCCGCTGCGTCGAGGCGGGTCTCGTGTGTCTCAATCTTTTGCGACATCTGGTCCATGCGCGCTGCCATGGTATCAAGTTTCGAGTCTATCGTTTTGAGGCTTTCCTTCACCTCCTTCAACATGGCTTTCAATTCGTCTTCTTGCGTGGGCGTCGTGTCGGGGTCACCAGTTTCAGTGGCGGGCGCAGTTCCACCTTCCATTTGTCGCGTTGTGCGCTTGTCAAACGTTAATTTGGGCTGTTTAATGTCCGTTTTGCTCATGGCTGGTGGAGTCTCTATTCGTGGGCAATGCTTGCTTGGCTTATTGTGTTGGTACCAGAGTGAAAGGCGGGTTATGTTCTGTGGCTGGTGCACCGTGTAGGCTTGTGGGGGCCCTATTTTACACCTCGCCTGTATGTTTACTTCTGCACTGGAAATCCTATGCTTCCCCCAGTCGCGTTCCCAGCCGGTCTTGTCGCGGGTCCAGCCATGTGTGGCCGCTTCACATGTGCGTAGCAATACGACTTACTCCTTGGCACACCACAACTCCGCACTGCCCACTGGAAGAATTTGGCGCCCAGATGTCGTGTTAACTGTGGCAGTGTTACACCAGTCGTGTCAGGCCAGATCCAGACGATTTCCGGCCTGCTGGCAGCCTGTGGGTCCAATCCTCTCTGTGCCGTGCATCGCGTATCTACTGTTCTTGCCGCATGTGTCTGCAGCGCTCAATGTGTCTCGGTGGGGTGCCACTCCGCCCCCCGCACCTCGCGCTTAGTGGCTCTGCGAAGACAAACTTGTAGCTGGCACCAGGCTGTTCCTATATATCGCTGCGCTGCTGCGAGTGATACATGCCCTGATCAGGTTTTGCCCGGTCCGCCGCACAGCATTGTGCAGCCGCAGTCTGTGGCATTTACTATGCAATTCCAGGGCATCAGGTTTAATTACTCGGTGCTGAGGGCTGTAGTCACTGGCCCGATCGCGCCGCTCCAGCCAGCAGGAGGTCAGCAGCCGAGCAGTGGCCGGGCTGCCCTCCGACAGTCTCACAACAGGCGGCGGCAGTCGGCAGATGGCGGGCAGCGTCCCACGCAAACCCAGCAGCCGCTGCTTCTCTCGCCGTTACACAGCGTTTTCTTTGCTTTTCGCACTTCTGCGAATCGGGCCTCAGGATCGGGGCCTCAGACAGTCATCGCCACGTAACCAGTGTCCCAACGTGTTTCTTGAGCCTGCGGCTCACCCCCGCCGGGTCGTACGGTGTTGCGCCACAGGCCTCGGGACTGCACCGGATCGCTCCCCCACTTGAGGTCAGTCTCACAGCTCAGTCGCAGGCCACATGGCCAGACTCACCGAAGCTCCCCCGTTGGTCCACATTCGCTCCGCGTGGCTCACAGCAGCTCACCGCCTCATCATTGTTATTTTTTGGTGCAGCGCTGCCGCCTCGGAGCCTCCGGCCTGTCAGCACCTCGAGACAGCCCCGGGGCCGCACGCAGACGGCCTCGCTAGGCCCGAGCTCCGCACACGGTGTGGAAAAGGGCGGTCCAGCGTCTCCACCGCAGGCGAGTCGGGAATTTGCAGCGCCACAGGCTTCGGGAAGTTGGTGCAGGTAGATTTCAAGCACATTAATTCCGGGATTGTCAGGATAATTAACGGATACCTGGGCTCAGCCGGCAGAGCCCTCTCAGTGAGCGGCCACCTTGCTGCTCGGCTTAGCCACGCCCCCCTTATAGTCTATATTTAGGAGGGATATTGGTCTATAAGACTCCACTCTCTGCAGGTCTTTGTTCGGTTTTAAAATTTAGGTAACCGTGGCCTCTGACCGAGAGCTGGGGACAGGTTCCCCATCTATATATATTTCATTGATAGGACTTTTAAAACTGGGGCCACTATATCTATAATGCAGGAAAGAACCTCAACTGGAGGTCCAGCTGCCTTACCCCTTGCCATTCTCCTACACTGCGCCCTGATCTCCTCATCTGTAATCTCTCCCTCCAAGGCCCTCTTCTATTCATTTGTTAATTTTGGAAGTGTCATCATTTTTAGCCAATCCTCTATGCCCTCCCGGCCCTGTTGAATATCATTGCTATAGAGATTACTCATATAGCTTTGTACTTCTCCACATATATCTGCGTTGGCATACAGCACTTCTCCTGACTTCCTACTGATTAAGTCCTGTATAATGTTTCTAGCCCTATCTGCCTTAGCCTTCCAGGCCAGCAATGAGCTGCATTTCTCTCCATAAGCAAAATGTTGAAGCTTACTCACTTTCCATCTGTCAAGTATCTTTTTATCTAGCTGTGCCTGGAATTCCGCCTGCAACCTCTCCAATTCTCTACTAAGTGCAGGCACACTATCTAAGCCATCCATCGAGGCCTTCTGTAGCTCCCCTTCTTTTACCTTGATCTCTCTGATTCTGTTCTCGTCTTCCTGCTTCGCCACCCGCCTTTTTCCCACCATTATAGACCTTAAAATCCCCCTTAGATATGCTTCAAAAGCATCCCAGACTATTTGCCCTTTTGCAGAGCCCTTATTGGACTGAGAATAGTCAGCTGTTCTTTCCCCTAGGACACGTACCACTTCCTCATCCAATAATATAGTCCTATCCAGCGTCCACCTTCTCTGCCCCTCTTTTTGATGGAACCTCAGGGACATGGCCACTGCGGAATGGTCTGACAGGATCGCAGGAATATGGGTTACCGCCTCCGCTTCAGCATACAGCTCCTGATCCAGCAGAAAGTAGTCTATACGGGAGTGATGCCTATACTTCTTACTATAGAAGGTAAAGTCCCTAACTTCCCCCATCTTGCTACGCCAGATATCAATCAAATTGAATTCTCTCATCATACTCTTCAGTCTGGCAAATGCTTTTGGAGGACTAATATATTTGACAAGGCACTCGGGGGGAGGGGGCCAGATCCAGTGACACTATATACAATAATATTACATTGATGGAGGGAAACATGGCGGCAGCCTGACGCCAGTCGCGGGAGCTCCCGGACTAAAGAGAGGATGTAGGCTGAATTTAATGAGGAAGGCAGGCTAAAATAATGGATTGAGCAATATGAACCCCCGTAATATTGAAAGGGAACTCACCCGTGGTGGATCTTCATGGGTTTGGACGCGGAGGCGCAGCATGGGATCTGGGGGCATGCAGCGGACCTCTGGCAGAGGAACCGAGCGGCAATGGTTCTGGCTGGCTTCCGGGTAGGTAGGGGCAGAGATAGCACAGGACGGTGGCCACTGGAGGGGAGAGGCGGCGGGAGCTGCGGTGGTGAAGAGGAGCAGACCAAGCGTTGGAGCACGCAAGTTGGGGATCCTGAAGAAAGGGAAAACAGATCTCAGGTACGGGGGCCTCCGCAGGGAGCACCGAGGCTGATGGAAAAGGATCCTCCATCCAAGGTATCGCAACCCGATAAAGAACGGTTGAAAGTGGGGGGAGAGAGTGCTATCGAGGGCACAGGTGCTGGCACTAACTTATTTAGTGGTCTGAACATTCTGGATAAGGGGGGGAGTACCTCAGTCAGCAAACCAACTACAAAGGAGACGAGAGTCAGGAGCCGGTATCAATTACGGTCACTCCCGGAGGTAAAAGGTAAAGGCAAAGGTGGGAGAACCAGAGAGCAGGCTGCACAGGAGGTTGTTGGTGTTTCCCCCAAGAAAAAGGCGGTGAAATCTGGAGGGAGGCTTAAATGTTGTGGCCCTAAGGAGGTGCGAGTACCTGTAAAGCCCTTACCGTCCCTCAGTTCATACTTTAAGATAATGGAACAGGTTGCAACATCTCAGGGGGAGGGGAGCAAGGCTACCCCACTGAGGCAGTCAGCTCCGCTTCTTTTGGAAAACCGTTTTTCCCCGTTGGCAGGGGGCTTACAAGATGAGCAGAGTGAAAGCCCGAGTTTGGAGGTAAATTCCAGCCTTATTCCAACCGTAAGTACGAGGTCGCCCTGAGGTAACAGTAGGTTATCTGAAATCGAGAGTCCAAGTCAAAGAGATGACAACTCACAAGTCGCAGGAGGAGTTGAAAACCTGGTGGAAAAGATGACTCTGAACCTGAGGCAGGATATCCTCATGAAATTCGAGATATCCGAGACTAATCAGAAAGGGATCCAAGATAAATGCGGGATACTGGAGGAAAAATTGGATGACCTCGCACAACGAACTGTAATTTTGGAAGGAGAGGTGAAGGCACTGTCAGAGGCAGTGTCAGAGAGCTCTAAGGACATAGAGATGTTAAAGTCACAAAATAAATCCTTGCAGGATGATGTGGAGAAGCTTGAAACACAGTCTAGGCGCAACAACTTGAGAGTCCTTAAAATTCCAGAAGGGTCTGAGAAAGGGGATATCAGGGCTTTCATATGTAATCTACTGAGAGAAGGAATTTTGAAGGATAGACCGGATCTAGATCTGGAGAAGGAGATCCAGAGAGTGCTTGGGACCCATTCAAGCTGAATCCGGCTAGGAAGATGCCTAGAAAAATCCTGATAAACTTCCTTACATATGCTTGGAGTTGGTGCTGGGGTGTGGTTTGAAGGAAGGCTCTTTGAAACACGATGATTTCAGCTATCAAATAAGATCGGACTTAGGCAAAAGGATGGCTCAGAGGCAGTGGGAGTTGGGTACTAGGATGAATGAACTACGGAGCAAGGGAGCCCAGGTTCAGGTGAAGTTCCCAGCGATGCTGAAGATAATATGGGGCAACAAGATGTATAACATCAGTAACCCAGACGAAGTCGATACCTTTCTAGCGCAGATGGAGGGATGAGTTTCTAGATTACGTTATATTTGTAGGGGGGCTCTATCAGATGATAAAGTATAGGTGTTAGGCATAAATTCGCTATGAATTGTTAGGCTGTTTCTCTTTCTTTTTATACAATTTCACGTATTTCTCTCTCTTTGGGAAGGGGGGTAACAAAGGGCGGATTGTATCGCCCAGGGAGCATAAAGGGGGTTTCCCGGCGGGGTAGGGAAGAGGGGCACTGGGTGTGGGGTGCATAGGGAAAAAAGAAAAAAAAATAGTCCTCATTACGCAACCCTCTAAAGGGGTGAAGGGCATATTTTGGTCAAAATGGGCTGGGAAGTGTAATCAAGGTTCTATGCTAAAGGAGATGTGTAACAGAAATAGAGTTTGGGAAGTAGAATATAGATAGGTTGAATGTAGTTAACTTCTTAACATGGAATGTGAATGGGTTGAGAATTTGGAAGAAGGTGTCCCGGGTAATAGAATTTCTAAAGAATAACGAGGCACAAATTATACTGCTGCAAGAGACCCATCTGGAAAATAGCGAGTGTAGACAATGCTTTAGTAAGTCACGATGGGTCCAGGAAGTAGTGTGTTCAGACCAGAGAGGGAGCACTATAGGAGTGGCCCTTATTATCAGAAGTAACTCTGGAATAAGGGTAGTTAAATATGAATCGGATCTCTCTGGCAGATGGTTAGTGGCCACCCTATTAATTCAAGGTAGGCCATTAGTGTGTGCAGTATATTATGGGCCAAATAATGATAACCCGGAGGCCCTAACGAAGCTAGAATCTTGCCTATTGGAGACAACGGCCCCAATAGTACTGGGAGGGGATTTTAATTTAGTCCTGAATAAGGATTTGGACCAAACATCAAGAGTCAAATATATTAGTCCTCCAAAAACAGTTGTATTGCTTTGATGACCCTTTTTTAATACATTAATCATTGAATTGACCCAGGAACATGGTAAAACTGAATGACTGGCACAATTCTAAATACTAGTCAAATGGTTGGCCAAGAGCTCTATATTTGATTTCAACAGGTCCATGGGAACGGTCTTTCTTAAATCACAGCTGCCACATCCTCATAATCAATAAGAAAGCAAGTTCTAATGTTTAATACCAAAAGAGACAATGGTGAACTGGAGCAGCCGACGTTATGATAAATAAGCTTAAAGTGAGTAACCTGTGTTCAGCTGAGATGTGGGAAGCTGAGAATGTTCCAGCACCCTCACCAAAAAAGGAAAAGTAAACCACTTTTTAAAAAAGTGAAACAATGTCAATGTGCTAGCTTGTTCCAATTGCGACCAAGCATCTGATCTAATAATACCCATTCCTCATTGTAGCACCAACTTATCAGCTGTTCTGCAGGAAGTGATCTCAACTATACATATAGGACATCTAGAAAGAGCTGCTAAAAGACACCTAGTGGGAATAATCCGAGTCAAACAATTTATGCGTTGACTGCTGAATAGAAATAGTTAGCAACTTTGAAATAGCGATACAAAGGGACTTAATAGAACTCTAAAAAAAATGTGCATGTAAGTGCAGGGGATTGAGTCCTAACACCTGCATTAAGCAGGTGATGGGACTCAACTATTGCACCTATCTGCACTTACTTGCTCTGGTCCCCTGAGCAGTTGGAGGCCCTTGCGGACCAGATCCTCCTGATCCTTGTCCAAGGCTCCTGCCTCCTGGATGCTAGTTTTGGTGCGAAGCTTGCTTTCTGTTTCTGCCTATGTCTCTCCTTCTCTTTTTTTACATCTGTTTCTCTCTTTCTCTCTCTGTCTATACTCTCTGATCTCTCTCACTCTGTTTTCACTCTTTGATTTCTCTTGCCCTGTTTATATCTGCTGGTCTCTCTCGCCTCTGTTTTTGCTCTTTGATCACTCTTGCTCTGTTCTCTCTGTCTGCTCTTGTTCACTCTGATTTTACTTCTGCCCTTGTTAGCCCCATTTTATCTTTGGTCTCTTGCTCTGTTTTGCTCTTATGTACTCTGTGCACCCTTTTCACCTCTTTTACCCCTTTCATTCTTTCTCTGCTCACAAGTATATTTTTGTTGTGTCTTCTCAAACTTCAGTCTCACTTCTTGTGCCCGTTTTTCTGTCTCATTTCTCTCTCTCTGTTACATACTGCTACTTCCTGCTTGCCCACTTATTCTCTATTTCCCACTCTCCCACTTCCTGCCTCCTGCTTTCCCGCCCCTGTGCTTCCCTCCACCCCAGGACCTATTTAATGGTGGTCGCAGCATGGATGCACGCAGACAGCATGCCCCTGGCACACAGTAGGTACACCAAAGGCAAGCCTGTCTGCACCTGATGTGCACCCAGTGCCAGACACGCTGGTACTCTCCCGACCCACCCCTACCCCAATGCACTCCTCCATGCCCTTAACTTAGGCTTCTGCTCTGCACACTGCCACCACACTGCACCACATGACACATAAGGAGCCTTCACTTTTTCCTCCTGCCACCACACCTACACCACCCACCACCTGCACGACCCACACTACACTCTGTAGCTCACCCACCCCTAACCACCCAAACAGACCCACATCGACACCATGCACCACAGTCTCATGCCTCCTTCTCAACACTTGCTCACTTGCAGATGCCTCAATTGTCTGGGAGCTGCTTGAGACCTTGCCACCAGGCCTCCTATTCTTGACGGAAACATGGCTCACCCTAACGTAAGCCCCAGGTATCACAGCAGCCATCCTCACCGACTACACGATCATCAGACAAGTGAAAACACAACCCCAGAGGAGGGATCACTATTATCTAGAAGGACTCATACAGATGCACAGCCTCCATTGACACAGATACTAACTACATTGAGCACATCACCTTCCAAATTCAGAACTATTTCCTCCACTGCACCCTGATCTACTGCCCACCAGGACCTCGAGGTAACTACCTCTACTAATCAAATCAAATGCCTTTATCCTCCTAAGAGACCACAGCTACCATGTAGAAGACCTATCCAATGTCAATTCATCAGCCCTCCTGGATAGACTTGAGATCTTTAGCTTCACCCAATGCATAACAAGACCCACACACATCACTGGACACTTTCTGGACCTCGTCTTTCCCAACCTTCCCAATCTTTTGATCGAAACACCCACTACTATCACCTAGTCAAACCACACCCTCTTAAGCTTTAAGATCAGCATCCCATGCCCCAGGGAAACCATCACTGCATGACCAGCCCACTGACAATGGAAAAACCTTCCCAACCAAACAGGCAACCTACCAGCAGATGTTACGAACTTCCACAACTGTATCACTCTGTGTGCAGACAGGCTGCCCCTGCAAAAGAAACTTAAATACAAGATCATTATCCCAGGCTTGCTGGTACATGGAACTCAGGATGTCCAAATAGAATTGCAAGCAGCTGGAGAGAAAGTGGAGCCTCAGCCATAACACCAAGGACAACGATGCTTATAAATCTGCCCTACAGACATACCACCAAAAGATCTGAGACACTAAAAGGAAATACTTTGCATACCGCAACAACACAAGCTCCAACAGAAGCATGGAAATCTTCTCCCTGGCGAAGAAATTTGCCGCACCTGTAGCTGCCACCACCAGCATCACCCCAGGAGCTCTGCAATGCCATCTCCGAAGTCTTCGGCAACAAGATGAAGAACATTTACAGGAGCTTCAAGGACCAGCCTGACGGCAGCCACCTTGTCACAAGTCTACCACTCATGGAATGCGAACACACCCTGACCACCTGGAACCACATCACCACTGAGGAAACAGTCTTAACCATTAAGACTTTACACTCAGGTGCCCCATCAGAACCCTGCCCCCACCACATCTTAAAGAAAGAATTCACACCCATAAGCATAGTCCTCACCCAGATTCTCAACACCTCCATCAACATGCATTCTTTTCCAGAGACCTGGAAGCAGGCAGCCATCTATGCTCTGCTTAAAAAACCCTCAGCAGACCCCACCACGCTCTCCAACTACCATCCCGTATCATTCCTGCCTTCCAAACCAAGATCATAGAAATAAACAGGCACCTCACAAAACACATCGTCGACCACCAACTCCTCGATATCAAGGAATCAAGATTAAGACCCACCACCGGAATCCATACAGCTCTTATCGCAGCAACTACAACATCAGGAATATCCTGATTAAAGGAGGGACCACAGCCTTCATCCTCCTGGACCTCTCAGCAGCATTCAACACAGTATCGCACTCAGTCCTAACCCAACATCTACAGAGACCAGCATCCAAGGGCACATACTCCAGCAGCTCTACACCTTCCTCACTGGAAGAACCCAGACAGTCAACAGCAGAGACACGAGAACTCATCTGTGGAGTACCACAGGGTTCCTCCCTAAACCCCATGATCTTCAAAATATACATGACCACTCTGACAGACCTCTTCAGGGCACACACTGTCGATGTACTATCTTACTCAGATAACACACAACTCATCCTATCCCTATTGGACACGACAGCGAACACAGGCCACAGATTCACGCCATGCATGACTGAAGTATCCAACTTGATGAGAGGCAATTTCCTGAAATTCAGCACTGACAAATTGGAAGTGGTTATCTTTGGGAAGGACACATTACTTTTGGCACTCCACCTGTTGTCTCTCAGACCTTGGACTCACTCCACCCCAGTCTGCAAGCGAAAAACCTTGAAATCATCATCAACAACAAACATGACATGTCAGCCAAGGTCAACACAGTCACCCCATCCTGTTTCACATGCTGAAAATACTGAAAAATATCTTCAAGTGGCTCCTCTGCAACTCCAAGCTAGGTGTTGGTGGAAAACTTCACTCTGCTCACGGAGTTGGTGGAATGCGGGAACTCCATGCTCCCCATCTAGCGCAGAGTTCCAGCTAAATTCCGTCTTCTGACGGAACTTTTTTACAAGACTTGTATTGCCGCGTGCTGGTGAGCATGCATGAGATTTGGCACCTGCTAGCTTGGCTTCCAGCCGTGACGGTGCCTTTTTCGTGATGCTGCTGATCGCGAGCAACCACAGCTGCACCTCGACCAGCTAAATCTCCTTGAAAACATGTTTTCGAGTTGATATTCTACTCCAACGGACTGCTCAGGTTGCTTTTTAGCACAAGAAGCCTTTTCTTTATTTTACTTTTCTTTTGAACAAGGAGGTGCCCCAGAGACTCCAACTTCATTTTCCTGTCCAGCAGGCTCCTCCCAGTGCTTTGTCCATCTCCTGGTCACTTTTCATTTGGATTTGCAGCTGGAAGGATAAATCTCTTTGTCTGATGCATAAATACCATTGGATTTAAGGACTTTGGGCCTGATTTAGATCTCGGTGCATGGATTACTCCTATGGGATTTATATTTTGGCAGACAGGATATCCGTGACCGTTGTGATGGAGTAACCCGTCCGCCGAGATCTAAATCAGGCCCTTTGTGTTTTTGATATCACAAGTAAGTTAAAAAACTATTGTATAAGGGTGTTGTTTGTTTGATAGAGGGCACGCACCAGTATTATTTGTACTTTAATTCAATTTTTAAAATGTATTGTAGTGGGTGGCCTGCAGTTTCAGTAGGGGCCTGGTTATTTTTTTGCATTTAATTTTTGATCTTTTGTAAAGGAAAAATGTTGCACAGTTCAGTACATTTTCTCCATGTTTGTTAATGTATTTGCAATATGTTCATTTATTTTACTATGTGGCCTAGTCTGTTAATGGGCCATCCAGTTAGTAGGCTCAGTACTAGTCATGGGTGCATCAAATAAATGTTTCTGTGCTATATGTTGTATAAAACATCATTTAGGGCAGGGATGACAGTCAATTAAATTAAAAATGTGGTTTTTTGTTAGGTATTTCAGATTTTATTTCTGCAAAAAGTATATAGGTGGGGAAATAATTGATGCCTTGGGAAAATGTATGTTGTTGTTAAATTTGTATAGCTCAGTTATTTTTCATTTTTGGCATTGCTGAATTAATGGTAGTGTTTTCTTCAGTGTTACCATGCCTCCTTTGTCTGGTCTGTGAGTGTGTTTGTCATAGGCCACCATTTGTCTTTGCTCTCCATGCCATGTGGCCAGGGGTCATTTTGTGTAGTCGATGTCCATAGGCCTGCATGTGTTCTTTGTTTTCCAAGCCTTCTTGCTTGTCGTTTGGCCCAGTATGTCTTTCCAGCAGTGCATCAACTGCTGCTGGGCCCGTTGGACCCCAGTGTGCCGGCGCACACACCAGCTCCCCCTCCCCCACACCAGCTGGTGCTTCTGTAGGGCGTACCCACTCCTAGGCCTGCTGTCAGCATGGAGGGGAGGTGGCACTGCATGAAAATAACAAGTGTGGTCACCTCTGCCTCTGGAAAAATGGGGCAGGCTGTACCCCTTGGCACTGGTGCTGCCGCTGCCTGCCGTGCCCTGCTCTGCCATGGTGATGGATGGATCAAAAAGAAGAAATTGGAAAAGGAAGGAATTTAGAAGAAGAAATGAAAAACTGATAAGGTAAAGGGAAAACCAAAAAACAGTTCAAAAAAGTTGCAGGAAAAGGAAAAAAAAAGACAAAACGTAAAATACACAAACACAAAGACACACACTAATGAAATAAAGGTAAATGAGGGGTGGATGAGTGGGATATTGGGAGGATTGCAAATATTTAACTTAGATAAAAAAATCAGACCCAGCACATGCACAGAACAGGAAAGCAGGTAAAACAAAATAGCCACGCCCATGTGAACCACGAGGTACCGTTTGCACTGGTTTTGCAGAGCAGAAGCACGTATTGTGCTCCCAACATGTGAAAAACCAGCCCGAACACAGAAGACAAGCACTTCTGGCCGGTTGTGGAGTTCTGCGGAATACCGCCGAGTTTTTGGGCCACTCCGTGGAAATCTGTGGAGCAGAACTCTGTGAGTTCCGCCCACCCCTACTCCAAGCAGATGGTCATCAAAGCCCTCATCAGCAGCAGACTGGACAACAGGAACTGCCTATATCCTGTAATCCCAAACCATCTCACAAACAGACTATACAGAACAAAGCAGCTCAACTCATCCTCAATGTTCTCCAACGAAAACACATCACACCACACCTCAAAAAGCTACACTGACTACCAATACATAAAACAGTTCTCCACAATACCGGACATGGATCCCTCATGAATCGCAGCCACTTCCATCAACTGTCACGACACCTCAGATGTGCAGGACTCACGCTATCACACATTCCTTTTATCCACAAAGCAAGAAGTAGAGGATAGGCCTTCTCCGTATATCGCTCTATAAGCCTAGAATGACCTTCCTCTACACTTAAGAACCTCGCTTCTCTCCTCGACTTTTGCAAGAAGCTGAAAATCTGATTCTCACTAGATTCCCACAGAGGTCAGTACCACACCCTCAGTATAGCATAGCAATTGTGACTCAATGTCATATAGCTGAAGAGATAAGACAGTTTTCAGTCACCCTCTGCCTGGCAAAACATGTCTGTGTACCTCTGTAAAGAGAAAAAATCCTAAAGACAGTTCACTTTTGATGTTTTTTCTAATTGGTATTACACAGCAAAGTGGAGACTCACCATGGTCTTAGAGGTTTCAATTCAAATACCACCCTAGGTTCATTATCAAGGCCTTATTACAGAGACTATTGTCATGGGGATAAAAAATATGCAGTTATCTGGATGCTATTGTGTTCTTCAAATTGGGTTGTTACATCACTAGAGGTTTCCCATAAATGAGTCACATCTATCGTGTTCATCCGCTTGTCCCATATTTGCCTTGACAATTTCATAACCACCTTAAACCATTATCATGGTCAATTTTGCAGATAATTCATCCCTGGAATTTTACAAACGTAGGCGTATGCCTAATTTCAGAGTAAAATTCTTATATTTGAATGATCCTCAAATAATTGCGGGGAATGTTTCACTGTACAAATTTCCCAGAAGAACTTAAATGCATAAATATTTACACAGAGGAAAATGCAATGTAAGATGTTTAAAGCATTGATGTATTACTCGAAAGAGAAAACATTTCTTCCTGTCGAGGAATACTGTTCTATACACCACCAACAATTTTGGAAAGATCTCTCTTCATTTTCACCACAAACATACATTTCCTCCTTCACTCACAGCAGTAAATGTAGGAGATTGGTATGGGTGGTAAAAGTCCCTTTCACTTCTGCTGGAAAACCAACCAAGAAATGACTGCAATCTCACCTATGAGAGTAATTTTTCTCACGTAGAAGTTCCACTACAAAGCGGAATTTTTGTGTGAGCAAATCTCATTCACAAGGGAAACCTCCCACTATTCCATTCAAATACTGAATTTTGCTCTAGTAAATATAGTTATTTTCATCCCAAAATGTCACTTAAGTTGTGCAAGCAGTTTCAGAACCAGATAAACCCTAGTTCAGCAGCATGACGCTAGGCTAATTATATTTCTTTAAGTTACACAGCACCAATAATTGTCTCGTCCACATTGAACAAAAATATTTAGCCCTTATAGTGTTGAGGATATGAACTCCACGTTTTAAACATGACCTATACAGTGCATAGGAGATGGCAGTCACACCCTTGCACTGGGGCATTGGAGGATCCCTTACTCCTCTCACCAGAGGTTTCTCCCTTTGCTTCCTTCACCAGGGGTGATACAGAAGCACTTCTGCATAATCCCAGCACAGATTAATGATGTCAGCCCCCCCCTTTCTGATCATCTTTTCTTGGGAATGGAGACGTTGACTACACACTAGGGAAGTATGATGGGTGCATTTTCTTTAAAAAATAGCTCATGTCTGGGGGCGTAACATCACTGCATGAGCAGGTAGGAAGATGGGATAGGAGTGGCTCCTCTTTCCAATGGGGCCTCTCCTGAACATATTCCTGTTAGGGGATTACAGCAGGTGGTTGGTTGCCCAAGTAGTAATTAAACCACTAGGCCATTAGGTACTTTACAGTGGGGAAACCTCCCTGGCATAGCGGCTGATCCTCAGATCCAATAATAGTGAAAGTAATTTCCATACTTTAATGGGCCAATTGGGTCCCAGACCCAGATTGCTTTTCCTAAGGGAAGTGAAACGACCACTAGAAACAAGGGAAGTTTCATAGGTGCATTTCTTTAATATAAGGCCCACACCCAGTGGTGTAATGCCACTTGCCGGACAGGTAAAAAGACAGGATAGGCACTATTGGAAAGAGGAGAGACTCCCCTTTCTGAAATTGCTCTTCTAAAATGGATTTTAAGAAATCCATTGACATGAATACTTCTTTGGGAGAATGGGCAGGCCCAGGGTATGCCTAGACTTGGGTCCCATGCTCGCTATGCAACTGGATTCAAGCTAGCCTAGCTGATGAGGGGTGACACCCCGAAACCAGTCCCAGGATGCTTGTTTTCCGGTCCAGAGAGGACTTGGCCTGGCAGTTCGGGCTGGACTGTTCCCATGGGGAGCATGGTCAAGACTGATTTGCATATGGCTGGGTCCAAAATGGGGTGTCATGGTGAGCAAAATAACGCTAGATTTAAACCAGATCCGTGACTGGGGGGGAATGTTTGACAATGTTCAGCATTCCGTCCATCATCTTTTTGTGTTGCTATAGTCGCCCTAAGTGGGAAGGGTATGCACAGATGTGGGTCCTGTACTCGCTATGCCCCTGGATCCAAACTAGCCTGGCTGATGAGGGGTGTTACCCCAAAACCAGTCCCTGGATGCCTGTTTTCTGGTCTAGAGAAGACTTGGCCTGGAAGTTTGGGCTGGACTGTTCCAATGGGGAGTAGGGTCAAGACTTATTTGCATATAGCTGGGTCCAAACTGGAATGTCTTGGTGAGCAAACAACTGATGGATTTAACCCAGATCTGTGACTGGGGGTGAATGTTTCACAATGTTCAGCACTCCGTCAATTATCTTATGTGTTGCTATTGAAGGAATACACAACACACCACAGGAGAGCCATGCACAGTCATGTGACCTTAGAAACTGGCAGAATGGCACATTTAGTTTAGGCAGAAAAATGGCAACCTTGTTATTGGTGCAGTTGACGCCCTAAGTGGGATGCATATTGAAGGAAGTGACCCGAATAGGGTCACCCGGGTCACTCGCGACCACCTCCCAGCCTTCCAATCAAATGAAGAGTCGGTCAGACAGTAGAGAATACAAACCAAAGAAATTTATTAGTCATACACTCGAGCTGAGTTCAGTCTGACCAGCCTCCTTGGATTGCTGCAGAGGGACTGACCCCCGCCAACATGGTAATACATGATATACATTTCCAGTACCCCTAAGGACACGCCCAGACTGGAATTTTCCAGTTAGTAGCTGGTGAACAAAGGAGACACAGAAGGATGAGCTACAATACTAAGACCGGGTACATGCTATCTCAGTTCCAAGGTTATTCTGCCCATGCCCACCACTCTAAGGGTGGGAGCAGGCCTATATAACGGGAAATGTATGCAATGACAAAACTGTCTATTCATTAGTGCAGCAAAGCTCAACCTTGGAGAAATAGAAAAAAAACATTGAGGCTGCTTTCTGCTGAGGCAAACAGAATGAGAGAGAAGCTTATTTTCGGTCATGGTACAAAATGGCGGCTGAATACAAACTGGTGCCGCAAATGCTAACTTAAATCGTACAATGCAAGGGGAAGTTGACCAAAAACATTTTCCATTCCAACAGACCATTTGCTAACATTTTGCAGATGGGCAGTGGTAAAGATGTAATATGCAGAGGAACAAAAAGGACAACAAGACTCAGAACTTTACATATATTCAGTATCAGGAATAGAAGTTGTACGGGATGAGCTAGAACCAAAGATGCCCTCATCTATTTGCATCATTTCGTCAATGCCCTTCTGCAACATAATCGCAGCAGTGTCATGGACTGTCTTCTGATGCTTAGGGGTGAGAAGCGTTGTACAGTAAGAACAGCATAAGGGGAGACACTGCACCAGAATATAGAGCTATACTTAGAAGGCACCCCAAGAGAAAGCACCATTCCTAAAGCAACATCCTCAATACCATTATAAACATTGGAGTAAGTACCATTGGACAGAAAGTAAAATCCTGGGTGTGCATAAAGTGGACCTTGATAATCTACAGGAGCATGACTGGTGTTTATTCCCACTGTACTCGGATCATTCTTTCTCACTAAAGACATTGTATTCTTGAACAATATTATTCCAGAACAATTTATGTATAGAAAAGCATCAGTACTATTTACTATCGGACAGCATGCAGGGTAATAACCCGCCTTTCGAGTAACTGTCAAATCTTGATAATGCCAGCCCACTAAAGTAATGTTCTGTTCATTCATATATAAATTGTCACAATACACATTAATGTTGCAACCTGGGTATCCCTTCCCTTGTGGTTTCCTATAATACAAACAAGGACCGGGATATCCCATCCAGAACTCACCCTTTACCTCTACAAATTGTTGTGGGAGAACATATCTATAATTAACCAGTGACAACGGGTAAGCAGTCCATAAACTCGTAACAGATTCAGTAGGGTAGGAAGCTGTACCTTCACCAAAGAATTTCCTATGTGTATCTAGAAATACATTGCTTGGGATTGTCCTTTATGTACGAACTTGAGAAACAATCTTGTGTGTAGTACATGATGGGGCATTACAATCACACTCCAAAACCCAAGACACCCCACCCAAAATCAACAACAGCAACAATACAAGAACAGCACAGAGCAGTTTTGTCTTAGTAGACCAAACATTTTGTACGTGAACAAGGGGAATTGCTTGTTGTTCTTTGTCAGTAACCATCCTGCCAAAGGGGTGCATAGTGAATAAGAAAACAAGTGGGCAAATTCCCAGCAAGAGAAGTATACAAGTTCCCAGGGTCCGTCAGAGCCTCACTGGTAGACTCCTATTGTTCATCAACGTTGGCGCTGTTGAGCACCGGCGGTGGAACTGTTGGACCAGCTCTTGAAGAAATCCCACGTCGCTCAGGATAAGGTACCCCCCTCCAGGGGAGCACGTTCGGTCTATCCTGTCCAGTGTCCGAACAATGCACCAATCTCGTCTCTCCCTATGCTACTGTTGCCTGACTTATCGAGTCCATCCCTGCTAATCTGACTTTTCCTTTGGTGCACTATTCCTCCGTCGGGGGCTCAAATTGTACCTAACTGCTCCAGGCACAGAGGGGTCGGGAAAAAGAGACTCAGGGGGCTCAGACACAGAGGGGCCAATAGACTGGGACTCAAGTACAGATTGGCCAGTAGCACGGGGCTCCTGAATGGCCCTGACCTCAGGGGGCACTGCCGCATTCAACACTGCATCATTCTCATCCTCCGTTTGGGTCCACGTCAGCCGGGCATCCGAAAAGGGGACAAAGCGGGGCACCTGCTCCCACTCCGAATCCCCAATGCCGTCAAGGACCCACTGGTCGTAAGGCAGAGCAAGAGGTACTTTCCAGCAATGCTGGCAGTGTATCCAATTCTTTTGGCCATCAACCTTGACTGCTGTGTGGGTGGTAAGGAGTAACTGGACTGGCCCCTTCCTTCTCTGCTCCAACGCCTTCTTCCTCTGAAAGTTACGCGTCAGGATGTAATACCTGGGCCGAATGTTGTGCCCGGACCCCTCAGGTGCTGGCGGAAGTGTGTCCTGGATCTGTTGGTGAATAGAACGTAGACTTTTAGTTAACTCATACAAATAATCCACTAACAGAGGATATTCAATCTCGGACAATTTCCGAGGACGCGGGACGCCCCAGACATTTGCCGGGCGCCCGAACACGACCTCGTAGGGTGACAATCCTGTTCTAGAATGAGCAGTTGTTCTTGTAGACAAGAGGGCTAATGGTAAAGCATCTGGCCACTGCAACCCTGTGCTCTCCTGAAGTTTTGCCAATTTCAGTTTGAGAGTACCATTGTACTTCTCAACTAGACCCGCTGACTGGGGGTGATTCGCAGCATTAAACTTTTCTTTGATGTGGAGTCCTTCGCAAACCAAATGTATGACTCTCGTATTGAAGTGGTTCCATTATCACTCCAAATCAAACGGGGCAAGCTGAAGCGAGGAAAGAACTCCTTCATGAGTACCTTTGCAGTCGCTATCTCTGTACTTTCTTTACTGGGGTAAGCCTCAACCCATTTACTGAATGCGCAAACAACCACTAACACATATTTCGAATTGTTGACTCGATCCATCTCTATGTAATCTAATTGGAGGACCTCAAAAGGGAAAGTAGGGGGTGCAAAATTGCCAGGTGGTGTAGGGGTACCCTTCCCACGATTCTGCATCATACACACCATACAATATTTGACCAAATGGGCGGCCGTCTTTGTCATTGTGCCATACAGGATCAAACAATTTACAGATTCCTTTTGCACTGATATGGGCTGGCCCTTGCGCCATAGTGACTACGGGGAGAACGTATGCATCTGGTAACATCCACCTCTGTTTCCCTGACTTATCCGTCCAACACCCTTCCTCATCCAAACTTGCTGTGCTTTTCTGCTATACTGCTAACTCCTCGATCGTTGCCTTGCTCTGAATCTCCTTAACATTTGCCAACGTATCCTCAAACATAGTAACCTTGGGCACCCACCTAGCTGGACCTGCTACAAACATCCTTTTCATCTTTGTTCGGGCTGTCTCCTTAGCTGTCTGGTCTGCAAATGCATTCCCTCTACCCACATCATCAGTTATTGCCTTGTGGGTGCTACATTTTATTATCGCTAATTTCTTGGTGAGTGTCAGGGCCAACAAAAGCCTATGTATAAGAGGGCCATTCTGTATCTTCATCCCATGGGAAGTGAGAAACCCCCTCTCTGCCCAAAGTCACCCACAATTATGGGTGACTCCAAAAGCGTACTGGCTGTCAGTATAAATATTGACAGCCAGTCCCTCGCTCAACTCACAGGCTCGTATAAGGGCAACGAGTTCCGCTGCTTGGGCCGACTGATAGGGAACTCGTGACATCTCAACTACCGTGTGCAGTGTTGTGATCGCATATGCAGCAGTTGTAGTGCCATCTGGTAACTTAAAACAAGAGCCATCGACGTATAGTTCCCCTTGGGGGTCAGATAAGGGAACATCAGTCAGTTCTACCCATCCCTTCATCTCGTCCTCCATCCGAAAAATACAATCATGTATATCAATTTCCTCACTCTCAGAAGGGAGGGGTAGCAACATGGCTGGGTTTAGAGTGGCACATCTTTTAATCGTGACATGCGGTGCAAAGAGGGTCAATTCATAACCGGTCAGACGTGCACTGGTGAGGTGCTGTGTCTTGGTTTTATTCAAAAGTGTATCCACAGCATGGGGTACCATGACTGTTAGATCAGTATCAAGTACGAGCCAAGCCGATTGCCTTATAGAGATGGCCACTGCCGCGACCGCTCTTAGACAGCTCGGGAGGGCACTTGCGACAGGGTCAAGAAGAGCAGAAAAATAAGCACACAGCCGTTGCTTACCTCCAAAGGCCTGTGTTAAGACAGAAAGTGCACAACCGGCCATCTCATGTACATACAGCACGAACGGCTTCATATAATCAGGCGTACCAAGCACAGGTGCAGAGCAAAGCTCAACTTTTAATTGCTCAAAAGACTGCTGACATTCAGGCGTCCAAGGCAGGGGTTCATGCACATTTTTAGTGGTTAGAGCAAGCAGGTGTTTTGTTAGTAACGAATAATTAGGGATCCATTGTCGACAGTAGGAAGTAATGCCAATAAAAGCGCGCACATCCCTCTGAGTTTTAGGGATAGGCATTTTAACAATGGTGCTGATGCGCTCAGGGGTCAATCTCCTACCCTCCTTCGACAGTAGGTGACCTAAATAGGTGATATCCTGTCGACAATAATGAAATTTCGAAAGGGACACTTTATGTCCGTGGCAAGCCAAATGCAGCAACAACTTAACTGTACTGTCTTTGCATCCCTTTTCAGTGTCAGAAGCAATGAGGATATCATCCACATATTGAAGCAATACATTACCTGAGGGAAGCGTGAGGGAGTCCAATTGGGCTTTCAAGGCTTGGCTATATATACTAGGACTTTCAGTATAGCCTGAGGGGCTCAACAGAATATAAAGCTTCTGCCAGCGAGGGTAAAACCGAACAAGTGCCTACTGTTGGGATGGATCGGGATACTAAAGAATGCATTTTTCAGAGCAATGACAGAAAAGAATTTAGCAGAGGATGGAATCATCGTCAGAAGGGCAGTAATGTCAGGGACCACGGGGAACTGAGGAACCACTATTTTATTAACTTCGCGCAAGTCAATCACAAAACGATAAACATCTGGGTGATTATCAGAGGAGCCTGAAGGTGTCCTCTTAAGAATGGGAAGAATAGGGCTATTACACACATTCGCAGTCGTCTCTTCAACAACTCCCGACTCAATCAGATCCTGTATAATCTGCAACAAAGCTCGCTCCCCTGCCTGTGGTATTTTGTACTGGGGAATACGAGGCAAAATTACATGGTCTTTAACTTTAATGGAAACCGGGGGAATTTGCAATAGTCCTACATCCGTGTCACCTGTTGCCCACAATGTGGGCGGCACATCCTTAAATTCAGCAGGGAGGGGTGCACCTTTGGATAGGCACTGCTTAGAGTTGACCACATTAGGACCCATTGTCATGTAGACACCTTCCTGGAGAACAATAAGTTGATTCAATTAACTTCTTTAATAAATCTAAGCCCATTAAATTTTCCCCACAATTTGATGTTAACAAGAATGGTGAATCCACAGTAAAAGGACCTATAGTCAATGTAAGAGGTTTGGAAATGGGGCTTACAACCGGTACAGCAGAAAATCCTACCGAAACATCATTATGGCCAGACAGAGCTGCCCCAGGGGATCAGTGAACGGGAGATAGAGCTATTCATAGCACCTGTATCCACCAAAAATTCCTTAGCTGAGCCATGGAAATCTGCAGTAACATAAGGACAGCACTGATCTACAGGTATCTGAACTGGTCCCTCACCCTGTCCCTGGCTGTCCTAGCTGTGAGACATTCCTGTCACCTCATCCAAATCATAGTCATCATGGTAATACTGTTTGCCCCTAGGGTCGTCAATTTAGTTCTGGTCAGGGTGACCCTTCGATGTCCCAGCAGCCTGAACCCTGTCCTGGCCACCGTCTCCACGTCCCCATGACCTTCGTCCCCTCGGGACAGCCACTTTTTGCAGAAGCACTGGACACTCGCTGCGCCAGTGTCCCTCCTCTTTACAGTACGCACACTGATTTGGTCCTACAGGCGTAGTGTTCCTGCTAGCACGCGGAAGCTGTCAATCCGAACCACCAAGTCCTCCACCATTCCCTCGAGAAGCCTGTTGCAATAACACCTTCAATTCTTTGTGCTTTTTCTCCACTTTCTCCTTCTCCTCATTTTTTTTTTTTTGTATTCATAATACTGTGCTATACTCAATATTACAGAAGGGGAGTAGGTAGTCCAAGTGCTCTCTGAAGCCTGCAACCGAGTCGCGATCTCAGGTAGCAGGTTCGTAACAAATCTGTTAACAAACAATCGGACACCACCCTCCACCGACAAGTCCTGTCCGCTAAAATCCCAAAACACACCTTCAAATCGAGTGAAAAAAAATCAGACACACTTTCATCTTTCTTCTGACGACATGCCGTTAACTTGTCCCAATCTACCCTTCTTGGTGGAATAAGAGAATGCATATAAGAAATAATTCGGCCAGGCAAGGCTAGTATCTCTGCCTTAGGCTTCTCACTAGGCTTCCTCTCCTGGCCCCATGCTTTAATCTGATCCCAGGTACCACCCAATTCTGCAACATGGTCCTGTGTGTGTACCTGCCTCCAAATATCAATGGGTACCAGTAAACCAAAGAACATTTCAATATCTGCAAGCATCACCACTGTTGATGAAGCTGCCTCCCTCAATTCCTTATAATACGCAGTAGGATTTTTCCTAGGGTCGGGTAACTGAGTCTTAAGGGACAAAACCTCACTCCTCTTCCATGGAGTATAAACCCATTGTTCCTGGAATCGGGCCTCTACCCGGGGTCTAGTAACAATGTTATGCTGATCCCATAGTTCTGGTATTTCAGGGTGATATATGGGGTGGACTTCCCTCACCGGGAATTGGCACACTGTCTTCGGGCTCTTCTCAAGCAGCCTACCTCGATAAGCGACCAGTGTTGTGACATTACCAAAGACCTTACTAGGTGCCATATCAGCAGCATACACATTGTCCCAAATATCATAAATAATCTGGGGTGCTGCATCATTAAAACACTGTTCCCACAGGCCAATCAAAGTAGTCGACATGTGCTTAAGGGCATGCTGCTGCACAAACGGCTCATAATCTTTCATCACACTCCACACATCCTCCACACTGTAAATGGGGTGACGAGCCCACTGAGCAGCCTGATTGGCTACCACCTTCTTCTCTTCATCGCCCACATCAGATCGTATCAATATCCGCTCCAGTCGCTCCTTAGCAGTCGCCCAGTCACCGTCCCCTAATCAACGTAGAGGCGTTATGCTACTCAGTACTGTCGGGGAATGAAGGAAAAGGGAAGGAGTAGTAACAGAGGGAACGGGCACCAATGTCGCCCGTAGGTGTAAGAGCTGGAGAGAGAGATGCCGAAACAATAGGCGTAGCAGGAAGACTCACGGTCATCGCAGGCGCAGAAGGCGAAGCCAAAGAAAGGACAGAAGGCGCGGTGGCAAAAACAGCTGGATCAATAACAGAAGAAACAGAAACAGCAGAAGCAGAAAAGACGGGCGATTGAGGCTGTGAGATGGCAGGATATATTTTCTGCGGGGTGTATGGGGTGGAGGTCGAGCATCTACCAATTCCTCCACAAATGTATCATTTTCTTCTCGAGCAACATAAGACTTTTTACATTGCAATCGAAACTTCCTATCAGCACACTCTATCCCTTTCTCTGTTTTCTCTCTATCATACGCTACAGCTTTCTGAGTCACTGTCTGCATTTTTCCCTTCCGGGCCTCCTTCTCTGCTTTTATTCGTCTCTGTCTAGCTTCCTTTTGCCATGTTCTGAAGGAATCAAACATTGACTGCCTACTTCTTTTCGCAAACAATTTATCCTGTAGAAAATTAATTTTCCGTTCATCAAAAGTGCCTGTCAATGGCCACTGCAACTCGGCATTGTCCCTCGTATATTTGTGCCATAACGTACTAAACATAATAGGGCCATGGCCATCTTTGACATACATGTCAAAATTTGGGGTGCCTTCTGGTGGCGCTGGCTGACTTTCTTCCAATCGAGCATCAGTAGAACAACAACGACAGCCCAAACAAAACATTTTGCTACAACACGGCATCTTTCAAATGGAAGCAAGTTCACTATTGATGCCGAGCAAATGTTTGCAAATATCTTACCAAAATCCATTCTCAGACCTCATCAAATACAAACCAAAGTGGTACCATGTTCACAAAGAACTCAAACAAATTCAAGCGCTTGTCCAATAACGATCCTCAGACCGTACCAAACACAAACCAAAATGGCGCCATAGCCACAAAGAACCAAAGCAAACTCACCTGGTGCACACAGGCCAAATTAATTTATTCTCCACTGCAGACTCTTTGGACCAAACGGTCAGATCCAAGGGTTTCGCCGTTCAGGACCCCAGCTGGGATGACCACTGGGTGAGGCACTGCCCGGTCAGACAGACGGGGCAGCTGTGAGTACCAGACTCTCTCGTGCAGGGATCCTCGGTCGCCCGTCCGACCCGACGCAGCCCCGACCTCCTCACCCGTCTGTGAGTAAATGCTATGTATGTTTTTTAATTAATCCATTCAGTTCTGTCAATAGGGATGGTACATGAGACTTTGCATTAACATAAAGTTGGTGAATCATGTCTTTACATAATTTCAGCTTCATTTTATATTTTAAATTTTGTAAAGTAACATTTGTTTTGAATTAAGGAAGGTGGCATCTCCCTATTTTTCATAACAGTGCTTGTAACTGGACAGGCTGGCTTTCAGGAGTCACTTTGAAACAAGCCCTAATCAGCAGTCCCTAAGGCTTATTACTCATTCAGAGTACCTCCTTTCCTCAATGGGTAGCCAATCAGATGTTCTTACAGTCAGGGCACAACAATAGTCTTCCTCAGGATCCATGCTTTGTCTTAGACTCGAAGAGAGAACAACAACAGACAGTCCTGATCCAGAGCCTCCTCTCTGCTGACACTTCAGAGTATCCTCAGAAGTAAAGATATATAGTCGTCACAGGTTCTATTATGGGTGACTTATAGATGTGTATTGGGGCAGGTTCAGTCCTGACATCCTAAGTGGTTTTAAACAGTAACCGTTCAGGTCTATGGACAGGTATGCCCAAACAGACAAACTGAATGTGCGCACTCTTTTGTTTCAGTGGAGATATTGGCACCTCTTAAGAAGTGAATGGGATCTCTCAAGATGTGAATGGGAATAGAGATACACCAGTCCCTCCTGGACGAGCTATATAGTTTTCCAGCGTGCAGAATATTATTTCCACCAGAACGGAGACAGCTTTCAGGCGAACCTCCTTTTTTGCTTCATTCTAAGTGTTCTTGAAAAATTTCACATTTTTGTAGCACATGAACACGTCATGAACACACAATAAAAACAACACTATGTGCACTGTGCACTTAGAGCGAAGTGAAAATACTGTGCTTAGACAGACTAAACAAATTCTAAACAAATTAGCATGTTGACAGTCGCTCAGATTTAAATGAGAAGAAACCTGTGCAATTGCTCATAGGGTATGCTCCCAACCATCATCGCTATAACCACAGCAATTGCCACTTTTCACTATGAGATTGGTTGTACCGTCACTTTAGAGACGCCTTGTGCACTGCTTGAAGAGCAAAGCAAAAACTTGGAGCACTTGGAGCAAAATTTGCCTGGCAGTGCAAGGTCTTTCGTGGGTGTACCAAATCCATGATGCTGGTAGTCATGGGTTACCATATTACATTCCACCACTTTCTCTTAACAAGTTATCCTGTTGCTCGTCTTTCAAAGGTCATACTGTTAATGGCACTTTAAATACGGTGGCTCGGACAGCTGCCATGTTTTCAATACCCTATCTGTGAATGCCAAAATAAGGTCCATGGTTTGTTTACAACGCTCTGACCTAGTCAGTTACCACTTCTTCAATCAGTGCTAGAAGTCGACTAGGGCCCTCGTAATGAGGAACGTGGTATTTGGGTGCGATAAATTTGCCCTGGTGTGTGTCCATACCACAATATGTGGCTTTTCCATGGTGCAGTGAAAGTGCGAAAACTCAGTAATGCAGCATCTTTTAAACCTTTCCAAGCAGAAAAACTCGAAATAATGTTTTTTTCACCAATAATTGCCTGGTATTATATGGCGAAAGTTATTTGGGGAAGTACAGCAGCTGCGTGTGAAATTATCACACGACTCAGAAATTAGGCGTACACATTATGTTTGCCTGATTTCTGAATTTGCGAGGCACTTGTTAAAATAACCTACATTCTCAGAACCCCGTGCCCTAGAACACCTTCCCTCAAGTGCTGCCTTATGTTAAATATTATGGGGCAGATTTACAAGCCCCTTGCGCCACTTTCGCGTCATTTTTCCCATGTTAAAAATGACGCAAAAGTGGCGCAAGGGGCTTGTAAATCTGCCCCTATATTTCCCACACACCCACCGCTGACGTGTAGAGTTCACAAAAATGTGCAAATACAAAAGTTTGTATAGCATTTCAAATGTTTCCAAAACGTTAATGTCGACAGATATTTGTTTCTTTGATCGCCTCAGAATGTATAAAAGTTATTTCTTTCTATTCCTGATATATGAAGCTCAAACAAACTTGACTACGAAAATAAGCAGATTATCTTTATTTATCAGTGAAATTTGCGAACATGTACTCTAGGGTGACTTTTTACTGAAGCATTTCTCACTTTGAAAAGTCTTACGGGTCCCAAAAGTGTTAATTAAGGGCAGAAAATCGCCTCTGGTTTATGTAATGGACACATATGGTACACGCGTTACAAAACTTTATTAGATATTTCAATGTTAATGACTAGGGTTGTCTAAACTGTTATTTCCTAAGCTCGTGTTTTACTTTGTTAGCCCCGTATCTTGAATGTACCAATATTTTTGTTTCAGACTAGAAAGGCTTCTCTCAGGAATTTATGCCTGGAAACTTTGTTTATTTTAGTGTCCTTCAGTGCAATGGGATTAAGGCCAACATTTTCTTACGCTTGATGTTTCTTTTTCTCTGTTGGCTATTTAACCCATTGGTCGTTTGCTAGTTGCCATCTGATGACAGAACCACTGGAATATTAATAGCTGATGCATTTAAAATATCTCAACTTTCAACCAGCTATAGTTGCTTGAAAACCAAGATGGAATACTTCTGAAAGTAATCTTATCTTTAGCGATCATTCCCATGCCACCCCAAATTGTGACACCTTCCCTATTCAAAAACACTAAATTTGCTTGTATCGGATTGTGAAATTACCTCCTGCCCCTTCTGAAAAGGGCAATCGTATTTATCATGGATGAAGGAAAGTAAAAGTGGGAATTGGGCTGAATTACATAAGGTGGTCTGGGTGCAACAGGCGTGTGTGCCTTCTGGTATAAAGAGCGGGTGCAGATGTTACTTTGTACGATCTCAATGGTGCTGGCACACACATAGTGCTGACACAATTCTAAGTGAGCATTTACTTATTACTCTAGGGTGTGGCCTCGTGCAAATGAGGGAAACACTTTGCTTCTCTGTCTGTGCTATTGTGTAAGCTACAACTCTGGCATAGCTCTACAAGGCTCACTTTCCTAGCTACGGGTGACACGGGTGAACTTGGTTCAATGCACCAATGATGAATCTGAAAAACAGATTACTGGAGCCCCACAGTGCCCTACTCAATGTTTTATTGGAATAGAGTTATTGCTTTTGAGTTTCTAACCATCCCTATGAAGGGATCAGGGGCACTGTGGTAACAGTAACAAACCTATTTTGTTATCCACAATATCACAAAAACTGCATTAGAAGAATTAACACTTTTAAGTAAAAGTATTTATTCCTCCAAAAACAATCTGTTTCTCAGTACATTTAAAAACAATTACACAGTATACTATAAAAAAGTCAAGAAGACATGTTATAAACAACGAGAATAAAATGAACATTTCTAAAATGGTTAAAACGTCTTCTAGAACCTAACACCCTAACGTCTACTTTTATGCACTACACTAGGAGAGCATGGAAGGCAGAGCAACTTGCAGTCTAGAGTTTCTTTGGGAGAAGAGACGCACAGCATACCTTGTTGACTGCAAAGGTTGCATTTATCAGCAGAGAGGTGAAGAAAGTGTTCCCCGCAATTGGAAAAAACACGCTGCTGTCTTCCTCCAGGACTCAATTTTATCATCTTCAGGAGAGATGTAGCATCTGCAAAGTGCAAAGTGGGCTGGCAGTAGGTGAGAACATCTCTGGCAGAATCTCATGCTATAATCTGGACGAAGGACCTCTACTGAAAAGTGGTCCAGTGGCAATCCTTAAATGTGAAATCTTATCAGAAAATAGAATTTCTCACATAAGTTTATGAACGCCTGACATAGATTATGTGCATCAAGGTGTGTGTCCTAAACGATTCCTTATGAACACATAAGGTAGAAGGACGCCAATTCCAACTTCACTATTTTGGCTATATGTCTGTATTTGTTCTTATTTAACCTTGACGGTGAAAATAAGACATTTGACCCGGACGAATGTCACATCAGGTGTTATATATATGCCATTAGTCGATTGATTTGATGCTTTTTATATTTGTTAGAAAGAAAAGGTCAGATGACATCTTCATCAAGAAGCAGACATAAAAATGATTCTGTATAAATTGGGAAAGACGGCGACTTCCATTATCTAAGATTAAGAAGATGGCGATTTCCATTCTTGAAAATGGAGTTGGGGGCCTACATAAAATTGAGTTGGAACTTAGGACCTTTACTTTAATGCTGTGTTGAGGATGTGTGTGCAGGGGCAAAAAGTCCATCCTGGGGGACACTGACTATGCGCCACAAAGAGAAGGCGCAAAGTTGGCGCATCCCCCGAGAATGACCTCGGCAAGGGGGAGGAAAAAGGTCAGATGAAGCTCCAAACATGTCACTGACTGCAACCTCTGCAAGGGAATCTCTGCTGCCTGCCTTTTAAAAGCAGGTCACCTTGTTCTGCATTGTGGTAGATGAATCGGCTTCATCAAACAGCCAGTCCGCCTTTCATGAATGTGTTTCTCCCAGGGCTGGTCCATGGGGGCAGTGCATTATCTGTAAGAGGGTGCACTGACCGCTGATTTTTCCTACAGAAAGTGCATCCCACTGAAGTTGCACCATGTCACTTACTCCCTCTTATTTGGCCCTTGGTGAGAAATGCAACTGAAGGAGACACAGAGATGCTAGTAACAATGGCTAAATTAAAGGTAATGTCTTATGAGGCACAGAATCCAACATTTATTTTAACTGAGATCCTCTAAGAGACTGGATTAAGTTCTTTCTTTTAAAGTCAAACTTACAGATTCTCATTATACCATTAGACAGTTACTATTTTCTCCTTCTGCACTAGATGCAATGATTTTTTTAAATCGTGTAGCATAGTTACATTTGACATTGACATCACTACACAACAGCAAAAATGCTGGGATGGATTTCTAACTATATGTGTTGAGAACATTTGTATGCCAGTATAATGAAGCAGTGAGTTACCTTACCATCTGTGACACCAAGGTCTACTCTTCTCCAGGCCTTAATAGACAAAAGCTAACTACCCCTTGACAGAGGAACTTTGTCACGTATCAAATTTATTTTAATTTTCTTCCTGGCAAAAGGAGGATATATCAGTCTCTTTCCCTCTAATGAAACTCCTTTGTCATCTAACCAAACATTGCCACCTTAACAAAGCTTGTAGTAAGCAATTGCACATCTGCTGTACAAAATATAACCCTGTCTAAGACACCAGCAGGTAACCACACATTGCAGTAGCTCAATATGAAAGTCAGGTAGTCATTGGTCTAAGGTCAGTGATGTACGACCCTCAGTCTTGGACCCAAAAAGATTCCTCTGCACTTACTGAGCAGCCCGAACAAGGTCAGACAGCATTGCTTCTTTGGAATAGTGGAATGGTCCCACCTACTCAAGATGACAATATTTGGCTTTCAATTTTTATATAACAAATAATTGTGGCACACTCAAAATTTCATAATATTAAGAGTTGAGTCACACAGGGGCAGCTCCTCCACTAGGGCGGAGGAGCATCGCCCCACTGCTTTCTCGCAGTGAGAGAAGCAGAAACATAAAATGGTAAAACTACCATTTTATGTTTCTGCTTCTCGCACTGCGAGAAAGCAGAAGTGTTTGGTTGGGGCGGGCGGGTGGGCGGGTCTGCTCTAGGGCAGGGGAGGAGTGGCTTGCCCACTGCTGAGGGCGCTGACTGTTTGATTGGCCCCAGGGCCGACCCAACCAGTCATGCGCACTCTGCCCTTTCTCCATGTAGGCTGCAATGCAGCCTACATGGAGAATATGGCCTCCCCATTGGCGCCTGGCTGGTCGGCATCCCGATCAATCACAATGCTGCCATTGCAGCGTTGTGATTGGCTTAGGGGAGGGGAGGAAGGCTGACTGTCTACTTCCTGTTCCTGCCGGAGGCAGGACAGCAGGAGAGCAGGTCAGGAGAGATGACGCAGGACCAGGGAAGGTACATTTATTTTATTTTTAAAATAACCCCCCTGCACGAACCCCAGCGAGAAGCCCCGTGCAACCCCCACCCGAGAGTCATGTCGGCCACGACTGGATTCACATTTCCCAAAAATTCCACAGTATTAGAAATACAAGATGACATAATATATAAAAACCTCATTGATTTACCATCACTTTCATCAAATAATTTTTATTATAATGAAACAGCCAACAGGAGTTTCATCTTCTCGTAAGATTTCTTCAAGGCTGTAAAATGTATAACAGACTGCTTACATACAGAATACATAATTTGCAGTTCATATTGTGACAAAGTTTATAAACCTTGTCCAAAGTCAAGGTGAACATACAAATTTAGAAATGTTAGTTCTAAAGCAATATAAAATTCACCACCATGTTTGTATGGCCAAATAACAGGCAAACAGCACCAGATTTTATTTTGTAATATAAATGATATGTTAAAATTTGTAAAATGGTTTATATAAAAAGCACATGCAGAAGGTCAGATAAAAGCCTGTGACAGTGAATTTGATATTTTAAAATAAATATATGCCTATTAATATTTACTAAGTCAGTTTTCTATTTTGAACATTTTGATTGTTTAACACCTACCACTGTTTTGAGATAATGCAGGAAGTGAAGATGATATTAAAATTGCATGAGTAACTGTATAATTTATTAAATAATGAAGTACTTACGAAATATGGAGATATATGAATAAATCGGCAAGTAATATGTCAAATCATTCCAGTCTGCCAATGTGGGGCCATAGAAAAAGTGCTTTGTCACAGTATAATAACTGACTGTGAAAACAATTGTGAAATTAATATAAATAAATAGTACCAAATCAAAAACGTGCAACTTGAATGACATGACGGAAAAAAAGCTACTTATTAAACTAAGAATATGCTACATGTCCATGATATAACTGAAAGTATACGAGCGGTGAAAACTTTCTCAATCTGTGGTAAGATTGGTGAAACAGGCATTATAACTATTTAAGAAAGACGGCAAAAATATTAAAAAATATATATTATCATAGTGATATATAAAAGTAGTGCAGAAATGGAGGTATGATATATCTAGAACCTGCTTTAGAGAAAGTCAGAAAACACTTTATAGAAGTATAAGGGCATGATATTTAGACTTAGGAAAAAAGTGATATAAAGTAGCAATGAAATGGAGTTATGACATATAGAGAGTCAGTAAATATTTTATGAGAGTATAGTGTAATGAAATTTAGATAAAAATGACGCAGCAGGCACCCGTATATATCTTATAGTTATTAGTATAAAGTGTAAGTATAAAATAATACACTGTGTATTAAAATGGGCAAATAAAGTATCTACCACTGGCTGCCCAAACCTAGAATGTAGTTAATTGTAATGGTGTCCTTACATTGCTGCAATACACTGTGTGACGTATATGGTTTACATGGACGTATATAAGGCTGATGCATATTATTAAGTCTAAGCTCTAATTTGCATGCAAAAAGTATTATACAATTGTATCATGGCTGTTAGACCTGGCATCTTTTGACGTGGTTTTCCCTGATTTTTTGCTTTCTGACCTCCTGTTCTTTACTTCGCTTTTGCTGGTTTTAGGACCTTGAGCACTTTTCCACTGCTGACCAGTGCTAAAGTGCCTGTGCTCTTATCTACAATGTGATGAAAATTGGTTTATCCATGATTGGTATCTTTTGTTCACTTATAAGTCCCTAGTAAAGTGGTATGCCATATACCCACGGCTTGTAAACCAAATACTACTTGTGTGCCCGCAGCACTGATGGTGCCACCCACAGAAGTAGCCTTTCAAACCTGATTCAGGCCTGCCACTGCAGGGCCTGTGGGCGCAGTTTACTGCCACCTTGACTTGGCATTTCCAACTACTTGCCAAGCCTTAAACTCCCCTTTTATTAAAATTACAGTCACTTCTAAGGAAGGTGCTAATTAGCCCTGAAGGCAGGGTGCTGTGTAAGTAAAAGGTAGGACATGTGCCTTTTTATTTTACATGTCCTGGTAGTGACAACCACCCACATACGTTATCACTACTGTGAGGCCTGCTCCTCTCATAGGTTAAAAAATTGTGAAATTCCTTAAAAACCCATTTTAAAGTGCTATTTCTGATTGCAGAGGAGTAGCTGCTTTATGTTTTATGTAATTGGATTGGTAATGACAAATCCTCATTAGTGGTAAAGTTGGATCTGATATTACAAGTTTAGAAATGCCACGTTTAGAAAATGGACATTTTCCTGCTCTTAGCTCTCTTGTGTGCCTTACAGCCTGTCTCCAATACACATTTAGGGTGGGGTGACAGCTACACTTTTTGCATTCTCTCTAGACAGCCACAAGTACAGGACACTCAGCTACATCTGCATTCATCTGCACACTTATTTACCCCCACAGATAGGCTGGCAGAGAGAGCTGGGCTGAAATGAGACTTGTGCACCACAAAGGCTTTGATTTGCTGTCACCTCCACTTCAAGAACACATTTGGGTATGAGTATTAGGTCTATGACCCCCTCACACTTTGGGGTCCTGAGGAGACTCTGCCAAGAAGAGGAGCTGTGCTGCAGGAGGGACTGACACTTTCGTAACTGCTTTGCTGTGTTGGCCTACTGCCTGCTGATTGCTGGGCTACAGGAGGGACTGCCACTTTGCTGCCTGCTCCGCTGTGTTGGCCTGCTGCCTCTGACCTGGCAGTGAGAAGGAATGGGCCTGTTCTCTACAACCTTTTGCAAGCTAAGTAACTCCCAGGGCTTGTTGGCTTGCCCCCTGTTCAGAAAATCTCAGGGTCATCAAAGAGTTCATTCACACAAACGGCCGCTGCTAGGCTCTGCTAATCAGGAGTCTGGCTCTGCTTGACTTGCTGTCAACCGGTTCTGGGCCTTTGCACAGTGTTGGAAGCCACTTTTCAGCATCCACACGAATCAGTGAGATGCACCGATCAAGAACCGCTGTGTCTGCCTGCTCTAATGCAGATCATCGTGCTTTTCTACTTGGCGAAGCCCCAGCGCCCGAAGGCAGTCCAGTGCAACCTGGCACACAGCACGCATCTAGGAAAAACAGGTGTCTGACCTCCATGATTCCAATCACTGCATCGTATCTAGCAAGGGGACACTCCAGCAACGCGGGTCCCAATCCAGAGGCCTACGCCACCTCTGCAGTCCCCGAGAAAGGTGCTGTGCACTCTAGGACTTACGAGGTCCCTACTGTCCACCAGCACTCTTGCAGGAGGCCCCGAACTGAACAAGTAGATCAGTCTCCCACAAACTTGACATTACATTTTAACTGTAATAACTTTAGAAGTATTGCTTCGCAATGACTCAGGGAGCAAGTCTGTTCCCGATCCATGGTGTGGATCACTGTAATTTCCCCAGCGTAACCATAAAGAACCTACTGAAAGAACAAGGGATCGTTCAACATTGTACATTCTTGAAGTATTCATAACTTGAAAAGTTTTAATTGGATTCTTATAGTTTTTATCTTGTTTTGAAGAGTAAAAGAGATACTATATTCTTACGCCATTGTGGAGTCTTTTTTAGTTGTGTTTTCACTGTGTTACTGTATCCACGTATACATAACTGCTTTAAACGTTGCCACTTATGTTAAGCCTGACTGCTCTGCACCAAGCTACCAGAGGGTGAGCACGGGCTGATTTAAGTGTGTGACTGATTTACCCTGTCTAGAATTGAGGTGCCTACTTGGACAGGGCGCAAATGCCTGAAGCTTCCCATACCTTGAAAACACCTATTCAATGTGTCTCTACAAGCTCGATAATGCGCCGGTTTGCAAAGGTAGGCCCCTTTTTTTTTTTAGCTATTTCATTTGATAATGGGGCCACTTTTATTTTGGTTCCTTGGCATAATCTGACCCTGGACAATACTTTTATTTATGTATTTATATATGTATTTATATATTTATTTTAATGTTTTTTCACATGCTCAAACAATCTTTTGGATACTGAAGATCACTGAGAACAACAAGGTGGGAAGGATACAGCTGGTTGGATAAAATCATGCAGTTACAAAGGCTTCAAACAAGAGATGAGTCTTCAGTTGTCTGCAAAAATAGCTAACATTGGATTTATTGAGAAGATGTGGCAGATGATAATACCACTGAGATGTGCTTTGTGGGGGCAGACCCTAGATGAGACGAGCAGAGAAATTGTGTGCTCATTGTAGCTTACTTTGTGTTTGGATTGGGCAACTTTCCTATATAAACCATGGAAGTTATCATGTGGGTTAGGACACTGCTAAGTCAAGTGCCATGCTGTATTGAGTTTAGAGTAATGAGAGTATCTCACGGAGATAAGTCAGTTAGAAAAACCTTTTTAATCATGTTTTTGACCTAAGTAGAGAAGCATAATCGAAAAGGACTCCCAGATGTCTGATTGAATTAGTAAAATGAGAGTGTTCTCAAAGGGGAGAGGCACAATCATGGCAAGACATTCGGGTATTTCAAAGACAATTATTAGGATCACAGCTTCGTAACATATTGAAGGTAATCATCCTTGTAGGAAGGTAGGATCCTTCTGTATGGGTTCCCCCACTTTTTGCCTGGTGCTAAGCTGGTTTTTGACTAGTCTGACTGGGATCCTGCTGATCAGGACCCCAGTCTATCTGCTTTCTCCCTAAGCTGTTATGTTATGTACTTCGGTACACTCCAGATTGGATACTGGGGTACCCTTATCAGTCCCTAGTATATGGTACACATGTACCCAGGGCTTAGGTACCCCAGAGGTCTCCAATGGGCTGAAGCATGCATTATGCCACCCATGAGAGACCATGCAAAATGGAACTAAAGGCCTGCCATTGCAGCCTGTGTAAGTTGGTACATGCACCACTTACTAAAGATAAAGGTTTACTATATCTAAGGGTCACTGCACTTAAAAACTATAGGCCACCCCTATAGCAGGCCTTTACAATCCTGAAGGCAGGGTGCTTGGTTCTAAGTGAGAGGATGCCCCTGCATGAGCAGGACACCCCTGCAGCCTATGGAGTCCATTCTCCCGGGTTGTCAGTGAAGCAACCATATACTACTATAGAGGGGCATTACACAACAGAGTGATGACCATCTTGAAAACGGCTGCAACAAACCCTATCGTGTTTGGTGTCAAACATGTTGGAATCATACCCCCACACCAGTAACCGGTGTGGGAGGTATGATTCGACCCATTGGGAGAGCCCTCCGTTAAGCTCTCAGTGTTCCCGGTACCAGCCTTCTTGACCCAGACAGCACAAAATGGTTGCTGCCGACCAGAGACACATTTCTGCCCCCTGCTGCTGAGCCAAGCTCGGACAGGGGAAGGCAGAACAATAGGCATCCTGTCACAGGGAGGTGTGACCACCTCCCAGACAGGATTTAGTGTATTAGGGCTGGGTGGGTGCGCTTGCCAGCAACTGAAAGTCTGCATGAGGAGCACATTTGGTGTCCCTGTGCATAGTCCAGTTCAAACCAGTCCTGGGAGCCGTTGGCTCCTGCTCAGGTGCGAAACTGGACAAAGGACATGGAAGTAACTTCTCCCCTGTCCAGACCCTCCCCTAGGGGGGTCCCCTGAATCTTCCCAACCCTCTCCCGTGGGTACTTGAGGGCTTACCTGGCTGTAGGACCCTAGATTCGTCGAACTGAAACCACTGCACTTCGACTGTCTGGTCACATTGGACTTCGCTTGACTTCGTTTGGGCCTGACTTTGTCTCCCTCTCAGTCTGCTGCATCGTCTGTGCCTTTGCACCATACAGGATCAGTGCAGGACCTGTGGAGCATCAAAAACAACTGAAGATAATCTCCCTTGGAGCGACTGAGTCACTCCCCTGCATTTGCAGGCACCTCAACACTGCTGACCTGTCTGCTGATCCTGAGCTCCTATGGAATCCAAAGGATCCTGCAACACAGGAGGTGGGTTTCTATATCCCTCAAGGCCCGAGCTGCGCTCTCACCAAGTTTGAGGACAGTATCCCTCGTGGGGGCTGCAATACTTGAACCCCTGTGCACCTCGTGTATTTGCGAGTGCATGTGCTTGTTAGCAATTCCCTGATAAGTGCATTGGGCTCTGAGTAGCCCCAACCTCTAACAACTTTTTCTACAGAGATCTTCATCCACCTCGCACCGAGTGCACCGAGTGCTCCGTGGCTTGCTGTTCTGTGAAGCTGCTCGAGGTTCTCTAGTGACTCCTGTGCCTCCGGCCTGTGGGTCCAATTGAGGGTCAACTCTGCTTTCCTTGGGCTCCCCTGGTTGCTCCAGGCTTGCCCTGACTCCCCTGGCTATGGTGAGTCTCCTGGACCTTGCTGGTCCGAACCGGACACTTTTTTGTCTTCCTGCGTGGGTTGTTTTTGCCAAGGCTTGTTGGTGCTTCCACCAGACACCGACCCCTCAGCACTTGACATCCTTTGTGGGACAGCTCACATCCGGCTCTTGGTCATCTTCAACGTCATCTGGTCCCCGCAGCTGCAGAGTCAAGAGCACCGACAAACTATCCTGAAGCACTCAACATCGGTGGGCATTCGTCTACCGAGCCCCTGGTCACTCCTAAGTGACCCAGACTCTGTCCCCTCTGCTTTCAGGTACTCCTCGACAAGAATATACACTTGGGTTCCAACAGACACTTTTCTCCTTTCCTGAAGCAGCACTTTCTCGAAGTCCTCCATTGAGTTCCACTGCGGTTTCCGACACCACTTCATCCCTATGAACCCGGCTTCCCTGGGATAGGTAACTTGGGTACTTTGGTATCCACGGGTGGGGTGGCTCTCCAACCTTCTGTCTTCCATGGAGTTTCTTCGAAGTCTACAGGGAAGGGTTGTAAGAAACTGGCTCTATATATACTGCACCAAAGTGAGGTACAGTGTGTATAGAATCCAAGGGTCTCCAGAGGTTTGGCAGAGGTTAAAGTTAGATAGAACCTTACTCTCTAAAGTGGTAGCTTGGTCGAGCAGTAAGGCAGTATTAGAGGACAGTGTAAAGCATTTGATGTACACACTCAGTCAGCAAATGAATCCACACACTCAAGAACTGAACTCTAGGCCAAGTGCTTTGTATAAAAAAATATACTGTTGTTTTATTTCTAGAACCAAGCAAGCCTGGCACAGGTAAGCATAAAAATACTTTTCAGTAGTAAATTACTTGTATGAACACAGTTCAAAATTGCAGTGTAACTTGTACTGGTTTTGGTTACAGTTTTAAGTAAGCAGTTTGCAACACATTGAATGCGCTTTTTAAGTAAAAATGCAGTTAATTACTTTTCAGATTACTTTTGCTAACACAGGACTGGATCCTAGATTCAGCCCTGGGACATCTCCTGAAAACAGGTGAGTAAATGCGTTTTGGTTAAAGGTACGATTTTTAAAGAATATTATTGCATTTCAAAAGTTGACACTTAGAAACTTTTTCACCTAGAACCACCAATGTTATCCTGTGGAAGGAAATTCAATTCGCAGGTAAGTTACTTTAACGTTACTTTTGTAATCCAGTGCTGGACTCCTAGATTCAACACTGGGACATTTACTTAAAACAGGTAAGTAATTATGGGGCATATTAGCAAGACCAGCGATAAAATTATCGCCGCTTTAGCGGCAGGAAACTGCCGCTAAAACGGCGATAATGGGCTTGCTAATATGCGTTATAGAATTCCAATAGAAGCCCAGGTTAGATGTCCTGCACATCTAACCTGGGCTTCTATTGAATTCTATAACGCATATTAGCAAGCCCATTATCGCCGTTTTAGCGGCAGTTTCCTGCCGCTAAAGCGGCGATAATTTTATCGCCGGTCTTGCTAATATGCCCCCAGGTTTTTGTAGTTTGTACGATTTTTAAAGAATATTATTGCATTTCAAAAGTTGACAGAAACTTTTTCACATAGAATCACCAACGTTATCCTATGGGAGGAAATTCACTTAGCAGGTAAGTTAGGTTATCGATACTTTTTCTTACTCAGTGCTGGATCCTAGATTCAGCACTGGGACATTTCCTGAAGACAGTTGAGAAAATGCGTTTTTGTTATTCGGCTGATTTTTAAGGAATATTTGTAGTTTTCAAAATTCGACACTTAGAAACTTTTTGGGCGAAAAAGTGTCAATGTTATCCTATGAGGAAAAACAGGTTATCGGTTTCGAGGTAAGTAATAGGTCTTTTGAGTTAGGGTTCTGGGGTTAGACTCAGGGGTCTCCCAGGGTCAGTGATGCACTGTTGTTGCACCCTCAGCGGCACTAGGGCGGCCGGGTGCAGAGTGTTGAGGCCCAATGTTATCCTATGGGGGATAGAGGGCCTCCGGTTGGTGGCTGCTGGCGAGCAGGCCACAAGGTTGTGGGAGCAAAGCTCCTAGGGTTTAGGTCAGGGCAAATGGGGAAACAAGCCAGCACAAAAGGTGCACCCTCAGCGGCGCTGGGCCGGCCGGGTGCAGAGTGCTGTTTTGGCGTCGGGTGCCCTGTTGTTTTCAATGGGGATTTTCGGTTTTGGTTTTCAGCTGCAGGCTCAGTCCAGGAAGATTTCCAGGAGGAACCAACAGCTGGGCAGGTAAGTTGGAGGGTTCGGGGACGTAGGCGCACCTCAGGTTCCTTTCTCCAAGGCGCAGGGCGGCTGGATGCAGGGGTGTCTTTTGAGGTCGGATTTCACCGTACCGGCCACTCGCGGTTGGCGGGGGTCTCCGTGCAGAGGCTGCAGGCGACGTCGGGGAATCCTGGAAGGGTCAACCCACGGTGGACTCGGAATCTGGAGCGCTGGGGGACCTCGCTGGGATCGGTGGGCCACTTGATCTCGGGCTGTAGGCGACGGGTGCAGTGGTGGTTCCAGCCGTCGGGTTTCTTTTTCCTCAGCAGGCTCGGAGTCTTGGTTTGGTGTTTCTTTTGAACACAGCTGCTGTTCACAGGAGATCCAGTCTTTGTTGAAGGCAGTCAGTCCTCCCCGGGGTCGCTGGCTGCAGGACAAGACGATTTTTGGCGCAGGATCTCTGGAAACTGCAGACGGGCCGGTAGGGCAGGGGCCAAGTCAGTTGTTCTCTGCAGTCTCCTCTGCTGGGCGTCTTCTTTCGTCCTTTTTCTTCTTAGGTTGCGAGAATCTGCCTTCCTGGTTCAGGGATGCCCCCTAAATACAGTATTTAGGGGGTGTTTTAGGGGTCTTGAGGTCAGTAGCCAATAGGCTACTGACCTTAGGGTGACTACACCCTTGGTGTGCTCACCCCACGTTGGGGAGTGAGCACAATCCCTAGTCCTGATTGGGGAGTGCCTGCCATCTGCAAGATGGTGAGCACTGGAGAGTGGGCTTCACCTCGCCTCCCCCACCTGAGGGTTGAGTTGGCAGAGGTGGGCACACCTCCTGGGCTGGCTAGTTTTTCCCGCCTGTCTTCCCGCCGAAAGGGAGGGGAGACATGAAGGGGTCCTGCTCCTGATAGCAGGAGAGGCTGGGGGGTCGCATTACAAAGGCTGCCAGGCCTTTGAAGCTCCCCTGCCGCAGATGGCTCTTCCTGGCCTGGGGGAGGTGTGTACACCTCCGCCCAGGAAAGGCTTTGTTTCTGGGCTCAGGGAGCGTAGGCTCCCACCCTAGGGGTCCAGAAACATGTCTCGTGGTGGCAGGCTGGTGTGTACCAGTCAGGGAACCCACCAGAGGCTGGTCAGTTTTTCAGGGGCATCTCAAAGATGCCCCCTGTGTGCATTTTTCATTATATCCCACACTGGCATCAGTGTGGGTTTAATGTGCTGAGAAGTTTGATACCAAACTTCTCAGTTTTCAGTGCAGCCATTATGGTGCTGTCGAGTTCGTAATGACAAACTCCCAGCACCATATACTCTTAATGGCAGCACTGCACTTACAATGTCTAAGAATGGACTTAGACACTGTAGGGGTACAGGGCTCATGCACCTGTACCCTCACCACTGGTATAGTGCACCCAGCTAGAGGGGTGACTGACCTATGCCAGGGCAGTGGGTTGTAGGCATGGCACACAGAGGTGTGTGCCATGTCGACTCTTCACTTTGTTCTGCACCAAAACACGCAGCCTGCAAAGGCAGTGTGTGTGTGTAAAGGTACAGGGCCTCTAAGGGTGGCACAATAAGCCCTTAGAGGTCTTCCCTGGTCACAGTGCCCTGGGTACCTGTGGTACCATTTACCAGGGGCTGACCTGTGGCCAGAGAGGCCAATTGGGTACAGTTTTGGGGAAAGAACACAGGCCCTGGGAACCTGATTGGCAGGGACCCAGGGCACATCAAGTCAAAGTGCATCAGTGGTCTGGCAAAAAGTGGGGGGGTTACTGCAACAGAAACCCACTTCCTTACAAGGGTCCCTAAATGTTAAAACTCCAACCGCGACTTGCACATAGACTTGTACGGAGCACGCAGTTGTGTTCCCACACTGCACACATACTCCGTGGGGTCCCTGTCTACTCACCTTGGGTGGTTCCTTGGGATCCCAGCAATTCTATGTCCTCTCAACATCGTCCTGACTCGAGTCCAGCATTCCGTCCATCAATTGTTTTTTTTGCATATGTCGCCCTAAGTGGGAAGGGTATGCCCAGAAGTGGGTCCCATGCTCACTTTACCATTGGATTCAAGCTAGCCTGGCTGATGAAGGGTGATGCCCTGAAACCAGTCCCGGGATGCTTGCTTCCGGTACAGGGAGGACCTGGCTTGGCAGTTCGGGCTGGACTGTTCCCACAAGGAACAGAGTCAAGACTGATTTGCATATGGCTAGGTCCAAACTGGGGTGATGTGGTGAGCAAAGGAATGATGGATTTAACCCAGATCCTTGTGACTGGGGGGGAACGTTTGCATTGTCCAGCATTCCGTCCCTCAATTGTTTCTTTTGCATATGTCGCCTTAAGTGGGAAGGGTATGCCCAGACGTGGGTCCCGTGCTCACTACACCACTGGATTCAAGCTAGCCTGGCTGATGAAGGGTGATGCCCTGAAACCAGTCCCGGGATGCTTGCTTCCGGTACAGGGAGGACCTGGCTTGGCAGTTCGGGCTGGACTGTTCCCACAAGGCACAGGGTCAAGACTGATTTGCATATGGCTGGGTCTAAACTGAGGTGGTGTGGTGAGCAAAAGAATGATGGATTTAACCCAGATCCTTGTGACTGGGGGTGAATGTTTGCATTGTCCAGCATTCCGTCCATCAATTGTTTCTTTTGCATATGTCGCCCTAAGTGGGAAGGGTGTGCCCAGACGTAGGTCCCGTGCTCACTACACCACTGGATTCAAGCTAGCCTGGCTGATGAAGGGTGATGCCCTGAAACCGGTCCCAGGATGCTTGTTTCCAGTCCAGGGAGGACCTGGCTTGGCAGTTCGGGCTGGACTGTTCCCACAAGGAACAGGGTCAAGACTGATTTGCATATGGCTGGGTCCAAACTGGGGTGGTGTGGTGAGCAAAAGAATGATGGATTTAACCCAGATCCTTGTGAATGGGGGTGAATGTTTGCATTGTCCAGCATTCCGTCCATCAATTGTTTCTTTTGCATACTTCAAAATAAAGCAGCACCATAATTGACCTTGTTTACATTCTTCCAGCCCCTGTGCTGTATAGCTCTTCCTGTGTGCCATAGAGGCAATGCCGACATAACTCTTATGATATTTTCTATGTTAGATACCATGAGAGCTGTGCTGGCACTAGACGGACAAAGCAACACAGTGCCCCGTGGAAGAAATGAAGGGCTGTGTTAGCTGGCCCAACCCCTTCCTTCCAGGCAGAGTGGAATTTAACAGAAAAGCCTGAAGTACGCATGTCAGGCTGGCTGAGTCCAGAGACCGGCCAATCTCTCATGCACACTTTAAGTACAGAGAGCGCTGCAGCTGTCCATGGCAAAAGCCATGCTCCTCCATTTGTGACAGAACAATACAGGAATTCTATGCAACCCAGCCTGCCTTAGTATCCACCATATGGCAGTGTGTATTATAAGTGTCGTCTAGAAATCACACTGCTTATCGGAGCGGATGAAAGCAGTGGGTCAACACCCTTACTCCCCTTAAGAGTAGCCGCTGCAGTTTATGGACCTGATTTCTGGGTTTGTAACAATGGACAGGTTGGAGATTGTAGATAATTTGAAGAGTCTTTGGACCTGTAAATATATTTGTCTTAAGCGCTTGTACAATTCACCAAGATCTCTGATTTTTGACTGCTAGATAACTGAGAATGGACTACCTCTTTCTGACATAGGGCAACAGTGCACAGTAGCATCATTCCATTTACATTTTAGTCACATTAACTCAGATGTAAAAAAGGCATCACTGTATCTTCCTTATATCGGAGTGCTAAAAATTCCTCTCTTTCTACATGTTGGGGACACCATATTAATTATTCACTTCAAGCATGATTACGAGTGGGTTGGTTAATTCCGATCCTTGCGTAAACTCCTGTTTATGCCAGGGTCGGAATTAGGAGTTTGAAGGTATTTAACGCATCAATAATTATCAGATGCTTAAAATAACTTAATCTTTGTTAAAGTTCGGCATATCAAACAAAATTTTACAGGGGAATAACATACTGTATTTGCCTTATCATGCAGATTTTGGTGGGTTAAACACCAAATCTGCATGTTATTCCTCAAAAACTCATACTAGGTAATATTTATCAGACCAGAATAATAAAATACCCCATGGTATTGCTATTTATCAGGTGCGATAAATAGCACCTACACTTGTAATCAGGACCATAGTCACGTAATTCTCAATCCATTTAAAAAATTTGGATTTTGATTGAGCGGAGCGAAAACTCTTCTCAAGCAGCAACCACTATCCTTCTCAGGGTGAACCACAAAAGTCACAAAATTAACATGTGCTTAACCCTCTAGTAGCTTGGCACAAAAGCAATCAGGCTTAAGTTAGAGGAACTGTGTTAAGTATTTATACAGCACACAAACAGTAATGAAGTGAAAACACAACACAGGAGATATTCCACACCAATTTTGAGAAATAGAGTAAAATCTAATAAATAGAATGGCAAAAAACCAATCAGTAGTACCAGAGATATGTAATTTTAAGGGTTCAAATAAAAATATTGCCAAGAAGCAGAAAGTGCTAACTGTGGGTATCTGGTCGTGCTATACCGGTACAAAGTCACAAGGTCAAGCTGACTGCAATGGAGTACAGGCTGGATACAGGGGCCAGGTTAGTCCTCAGAGTCCTGTGTATAGAGTTCAAAACTTCAGGATTTCACAGCAGGAGCTCAACTGATGCCAGGCAAGGGTTCAGGACCTGGGAAGGCACCGCTTGGGTATCAGCAACTCATTCCAGCAGACGCCAGTTGCAGGTGGTTACAAGTCCAGTTGCAGGGCCAGTGCATCAGGTGAGCTGTGAGGTTGCAGGGAGGCCTCTGGAACTTGCTGTGTCTCTGTAGCTCAGAACAGGTGGTCAACCACCTGACCCTTGGAGTCACTCAGGTTATTTTGGAATGAAGGTTGCACGTCCAGTCTTCCTCCTCAGAGAGCGGGCAGGCCTCAAGCAGCAGGGCAGACTTTTGAAGAACAAGGCTGGCATCAAGCAGCAGGACAGTCCAATAGGGAACAAGGCAGGCCTCAAGCAGCAGGGCAGCCCTCTGGGGTACAATGCAGTCCTCCTTCTGTCATATCCAGGCGTGTACTGATGAGTGGCGCAGAAGGTTCAATATTTATACCTGGTGCCACCATTTGAAGTGGGGGAAATATCAAGTCCACTCCCAAATCTGGTTCTGAAGAGTTCCTTCCTTCCCCTTTCTTCCACTGCTCAGGCTCCAAGAGGTCTGTGGGGACAAAGGCTGGTGTCAAGTTCTTTTGTTACTGTGCTGGAGTCAGCCTTTTGAAATGTAAGTGGGGCAGGAAAATGCTCCTCCTCTCCCATCCTGGCAGGTTGGCCCTCTATCAGCTGAACCCAGGTGACATTGTTCACTGTTTGGACCCAATACGCCAGGGGTCTTCAAACTGTGGGGCGTGACCCCCAGGGGGGCCGTGGAGCGATGCAAAGGGGGTCGTGCCTTCCCAGTCACACTTCTGCCGAGGCCCAAGGGCTTCAGCCTCCCCTCTTCCCCCGTCCTGCGTCTCAGCCCGGGCTGCTGCAGTGCAACTCGAGCTGCTGGGGGCTCAGCTGGGCAGTGTCTGAAGTCTTATCTCCGGCACGCCCGAGTTTTTCACAGGTCTTTAAAGACCATTTGCATGTTTACATGCCTTTGTAAACTGGTTACAGAGGCTTAGTTTTTTTCCTGGTTCCAGTACCCCCTGGGCCCCCACTCTGCCTATTCCTTACATTTGTATTTTACATTTACTGCTGCAGTGTGAGAATGCATTTCATGAAAAGGAATATAAAGTAGGGTTGCCAAAAGAAAAATGCCTGCCGTGTTTTGTTTAAAGAGCCTGCAAAGACCTCCTCTTGACACTAAATAGACTTATAAATAAAAAAGTATGTATGCATTCGTTATGTGACTTTTCTGTCTTTGTTCTCTTTAATTATCAGTCATGGATCATTGAGGCAGCCCTAGAACACAATTAAATGTGCTTTCTATTTATATTTGCTGTTCGAAGTATGCACAGATAAGTGCTTAAAATACAGCTTTAGGTGACTGCATATTTTTGTACCGACTGGGCCATCAAAATAATCTGCTGGCAACCCTAACCATAGGACTGGAAGTTTGTTGCAGGATCAGCACATTATTTATTTCCTCGATCTCCGATTAATGCCATAATAGCAATAGTTTAACTTGGATCTTAAACCCTACGCCACCGTCCATAACATGCTGAGTTACTTCAAGTGTCTGGGAATGCACTCTGCATTCAGACAACTCACTCGTCATTCTCGCCCTTCACTTTCACGCTCACCCTGCATTCACAGCGATCACAATGCACTCACACCATTCACCCGCTCACCCTGCACTCACAGTGATCACTCTGCACTCACAATGCACTTGCGCTGTTCATCCTATACCTCACCCTGCAGCCACACGAGTACACTACTCATCCTGCACTCATGTGACACTTCACTCACCTGTCCCCCTCACTGCTCAATATGCAACTCACTCAAACAAGCCCATCAGTAATCATACACTCATTCGTCCCATTCTGAACTTGCATCCGCACCTAAATTCATAAGCCACCTCACTCACTCTGCAGTCACTCCTCTTACCCTACTCTCACACTGTTGCATCGCTCACCGTGCACTCACATGGGCACTCTTGTCACCCACACAGTGCAGAGGGTTAACGTTCCTGCTACAAAGAATATGTACCATGCAGATCACAGAAATGAGTGTGAGTAAACTATGAGTAGCGCTATAAAAAAATGAAATGTTTGTCAGAAAGGTGCTATAGAGAGATGAGGTGAATTGTTGGTGAGTGGCAGTGAAGGAATTCATGGAGAAGGAGGAAACGGGGGTGGGGCACCAAAAAGACTGTTGCACCGTGTGCGACCAGTGTTAGGACCAGCCCTGGCTGGGAGTGTTAAAGGTGAAGTGAGAGGTTGAATGGGGAGAGTTCAGAAGTTGTAAAAAGGGGTGAAATAAAATGGCCTGCAAAGTGAGAGAGGGATCCGGGGTTAAGAGAGGACAGAGGGATGGAAGGGAGGGGGTGAGAGAAAAGCTGCATGGGTAAACTGCTTAACTCTGCACAAAACCGCCAGGGTTTTAAGGGACCCCTGCTTCTCCCGGCCAGGGCCAAGTGAGCTTCTAATGTGGCAGCACGTATTCCTGCGGAGTGGAAGGCCCTTCACAAAGGTTGACTAGAAATCTTTCTGATGTTAATTGCTGTAGTTTGGTTATACACTGGTACTGATGGGGTGAAATCTTTCCTCAGTGTTACTGTGTACGCGGCATCACATAACATCATTTACCTTTTCTTCCCACACAATTTAGTCAAGCCTGTCACGTAATTTGGTCCTCACCTGCCTCATAATTCCAGTAGCCCTGCCTACAGGTTTAGAAATTTTTGTCAGGAGGGGGTCCTTACGCCTCAAAATGTTGACAGGGGGGTCTCGGCATCCAAAAGTTTGAAGACCTCTGCAATACGCCATCCTGATGGGGGGCCAATTAACAGGCCTAGGAACCTGGATCTTTTACTAGAAGGCCTCAGAAAGTTCATAAACAACAATTGATGGACAGAATGCAGAACAATGTCATACATTCACCCCAGTACAGAGATCTGGGCCTAAATCCATTGTTTTTTTGCTCACCATGCCATTCCAGTTCGAACCCAGCCATATGCAAATCGTCTTGACCCTGTGACCTATGGAAACAGTCCAGCCCGAACTGCCAGGCCAGGTTCTCCCTGGACTGGAAACAAGCATCCTAGGACCGGTTTCGGGGTTTCAGCCCTCATCAGCCAGGATAGCATGACTCCAGTGGCATGGAGAGCACGGGACCCACGTCTGGGCATACCCGTCCCACTCGGGGTGACAAATGCAAAAACAACAATTGATGGACAGAATGCAAAACAATGTCATACATTCACCCCAGTACAGAGATATGGGCCTAAATCCATCGTTTTTGCTCACCATGCCATTCCAGTTCGAACCAAGCCATATGCAAATCAGTCTTGACCCTGTGACCTATGGAAACAGTCCACCCAAACTGCCAGGCCAGGTTCTCCCTGGACTGGAAACAAGCATCCTAGGACCGGTTTCGGGGTTTCACCCCTCATCAGCCAGGATAGCTTGACTCCAGTGGCATGGAGAGCACGGGACCCACGGCTGGGCATACCCATCCCACTCGGGATGACAAATGCAAAAACAACAATTGATGGACAGAATGCAGAACAATGTCATACATTCACCCCAGTACAGAGATCTGGGCCTAAATCCATCGTTTTTTTGCTCACCATGCCATTCCAGTTTGAACCCAGCCATATGCAAATCAGTCTTGACCCTGTGACCTATGGAAACAGTCCAGCCCGAACTGCCAGGCCAGGTTCTCCCTGGACTGGAAACAAGCATCCTAGGACCAGTTTCGGGGTTTCAGCCCTCATCAGCCAGGATAGCATGACTCCAGTGGCATGGAGAGCACGGGACCCACGTCTGGGCATACCCGTCCCACTCGGGGTGACAAATGCAAAAACAACAATTGATGGACAGAATGCAAAACAATGTCATACATTCACCCCAGTACAGAGATATGGGCCTAAATCCATCGTTTTTTTGCTCACCATGCCATTCCAGTTCGAACCAAGCCATATGCAAATCAGTCTTGACCCTGTGACCTATGGAAACAGTCCACCCAAACTGCCAGGCCAGGTTCTCCCTGGACTGGAAACAAGCATCCTAGGACCGGTTTCGGGGTTTCACCCCTCATCAGCCAGGATAGCTTGACTCCAGTGGCATGGAGAGCACGGGACCCACGGCTGGGCATACCCATCCCACTCGGATGACAAATGCAAAACAACAATTGATGGACAGAATGCAGAACAATGTCATACATTCACCCCAGTACAGAGATCTGGGCCTAAATCCATCGTTTTTTTGCTCACCATGCCATTCCAGTTTGAACCCAGCCATATGCAAATCAGTCTTGACCCTGTGACCTATGGAAACAGTCCAGCCCGAACTGCCAGGCCAGGTTCTCCCTGGACTGGAAACAAGCATCCTAGGACCAGTTTCGGGGTTTCACCCCTCATCAGCCAGGATAGCTTGACTCCAGTGGCATGGAGAGCACGGGACCCACGTCTGGGCATACCCGTCCCACTCGGGGTGACATACCCCTGCCAACTTAGGGCGACCAAAGCGATACAAAAGGGGATGATGGACGGAACGTTTGAGCCAATCAAACACTCACCCCCAGTCAACTGATCTGGGTTTAATCCATCATCATTCTTTAGCTCACTCCACCACCCCAGTTCAGACATAGCCATATGCAAATCAGTCTGACCCTGTGCCTCATGGGAACAGTCCAGCCCGAACTTGATTTGCTCAAACGCTCCGTCCATCATCCCCTTTGGTATCGCTTTGTTCGCCCTAAGTTGGCAGGGTATGCCCAGACGTGGATCCCTTGCTCACTTTGCCACTGGATTCAAGCTAGCCTGGCTGATGACGGCTGAATAGCCAGAAACCGGTCCCAGGATGCTTGTTTCCGGTCCAGGGAAGACATGGCTTGGCAGTTCGGGCTGGACTGTTCCCATGAGGCACAGGGTCAGACTGATTTGCATATGGCCATGTCTGAACTGGGGTGGTGGAGTGAGCTAAAGAATGATGATGGATTAAACCCAGATCAGTTGACTGGGGGTGAGTGTTTGATTTGCTCAAACGCTCCGTCCATCATCCCCTTTGGTATCGGAATGTTCCCATGAGGCACTGGGTCAAGACTGATTTGCATATGGCCATGTCTAAACTGGGGTGGCATGGTGAGCAAAATAATGATGGATTTAACCCAGATCTCTTGACTGGGGGTGAATGTTTTGATTTGTTCTGTATTCCGTCCATCAATTGTGTGTTTTTTGCTTCCTCGCCCTAAGTGCGCCGGGTATGCCCAGACGTGGGTCCCGGGCTCACTGTGCCACTGGAATCAAGCTATCCTGGCTGAAGAGGGGGGAAACCCCGAAACAGGTCCTAGGATGCTTGTTTCCGGTCCAGGGCGGACCTGGCTTGGCAGTTCGGGCTGGACTGTTCCCATGAGGCACAGGGTCAAGACTGATTTGCATATGGCCAGGTCTAAACTGGGGTGGCATGGTGAGCAAAAGAATGATGGATTTAACCCAGATCTCTTGACTGGGGGTGAATGTTTTGATTTGTTCTGCATTCCGTACATCAATTGTGTGTTTTTTGCTCAGAAAGTTCATGGCAGGAAAATGCCAATTGTCTAAAAGTGGCATTTTCAAAATTGTAATGTAAATTCCAACATTACCTTTAGAGAGGATTTTAGATTACAATTCATTTGAGTCCAAACATGATATTTCTACCTGCTCCCAATAAAAAGTCAGTACTGTATTGTGTGGCTATCTAAGAGAAATATACAAAGGCCACCTGCCACTCACACCTAGTCATGTAACCCAGGAACAAGCTGCAGGCACCAAATGGTTAGGACAAGAAAATGTCAACTTTCTAAAAGTGGCATTTTCAGAATTGTGACTTAAAATTTGACTTTATCATCAAAGAAGGTTTTAAATTACCATTTATTAGACACAAAATATGACATTCCTACCTTCTCCGACACAAAAGTCAGCACTTAATAAATGTAATAAGGTAACCCAATGTTATCCTATGGGAATGGTAGGTCTTACAGTAGTGAGAAACAACTTTAGGAGTTTTTCACTACCAGGATATGTAAAACTTAAAACATATGTCCTACTTTTTTTATACAATGCACCCTGCCTTAGGTGCTATGTGGGACCTACTTTAGGGGTATCTTATACGCACTAAAAAGGAAGATTTAGGCCTGGCAAAAAGTTTATTTTGCCAGGTCAAATTGGCAGTTCAGAACTGCAATAAAGACTGCAATGGCATGCCTGAGCCAAGTTTTAAAAGGCTACTTTTAATGGATGGCACAATGAGTGCTGTTCATTACTTGTAGCATTTAATGTACAGGCCCTGGGTACCAATGGTACCAAATACAAATGACTAACAAGTAAAATACATGTATCAATCAGGTGTAAGCTGATTGTACCATGCTTTAGGGGGAGAGCACAAGCACTTTAGCACTGGTTGGCAGTGGTAAAGTGCACAGAGTCCTAAAAGCCAATAGAAACAGGTTCGGAAAACAGAAGGGGTGAAGGGAACATGTTTGGGGAGTGACCCTGCAGAGAGGGCCAAGTCCAACAATGCACATTAGCAGCTATAGCAAACAATCAAATTGTCATTTCATCCTAGCCATCCACTTACAAAAAGATAAACCTATGATTAATTCAGCATGTGATCCCCATAAAAAGGATCTTGCATTACTTAAATTTAAAATTATGTGGAGTTATGACTCTATTTGTTGGAATCACAAAGATTCTATAGTCCCTTTCTCAGTGAGTGTTTCCCAACGATATATTGGGTGGGAATCAGTCCCGTCCACCATGCATGCAATATTAATTGAAGATTTTCCAGGACTCCTGAAGCACAAGTAACAAAGTGTATATCTGTTAGGAACATTTCTGAAGTTGAACAGCTAGCTGCTAGGGAAAGTTGAATCATAAAGCATATATAGGATCAGATTCACAAGAAACATTTTCAGTTGTTGATGTGACTTACTCTTAAATATTCAGGAGAAAGTCAAGGGTAAGTCACACTTACCAAAAGAAAAATATTTGTGAATCAGATAAATAGTGTCGGGCTGTCTCTTTAATGTACTTTTTAAAGTAATTTTTAGGCCTAGGTGAAATTTCCATTACACAGGCAGAAGCTCATGTAATTTTGATAATTTTGTAATACACTTGTTATGCGAAATTCCTAAAATGACTCTATTATGCCATATCATGTAATTGCATGACATTTGCAGAAAAAAAAATTAGCTTAAGTGCACAGGAACAATAAGAATCACCAGAATGCAAGTAGTCGCTGTTCATGAAGCTTGCAGTATTTTTACTGTGAAAGGCATCCTTGCCTTTCAAGCAATTTTGAGAACTTTTTCAGAATTTCATGTAATTACACAAATGAATATTATGCAAACTTTGCACTCTTCTGATACTTATATAACACTGACCAGCATTTTACACAAGTGGAGCAGAAATTTTAAAAACTAAAATTTGCAATTAATCTCCTTTTGATAGTGTGTCTATTATTTTTCCTGAAACATGGTGAATGTAGTCAGTGCATCAAAACCAATACCTGCAATCCATTCCATGTTTTCTTTTATAATATAAGACCTTCATTTTGCAAAGGTTCCTAGATTTTGGTGTAGCTCCAATTAGGGGATTCTTGGCAGTACATGATCAGCTTTTCCAGTATTTTGGCTATAGAAAATTAAGGTCAGTTTTTGTGAGCAAACATCAACATATTCTGGGTCATGATTGAATATAGCCATGAATATGATTGTAAAGTCTGATATGAAACATGATTGTGAAGTATGGATTTAATTATTCAATGTCTGTTACATAGCCTTCCGTCTTGTGTAGATGAAGAGTATCCATGCCATTGATCCTTTCCTTTCAACCTCCGGCACTCTCCCCACCTACCACCCTACCAATCCCCCTTCCTCTGCCAGACTCCGAGCTCCACTCCCCATTTGACCCAACTCCAGTGGCGGCTGGTGACATTTGAAAGGGGTGTGGCGTAAAAGTTCGGGATGAGTGACCTGTGGCGAGTGAGCATGGTGCTCGAGCCTGACCATCATAAGTGGGGTTTGAGGTGGGGGGGGCTCTCCCCTGAAGAAAATTTTGAAAAAATAGTGAGCAAATGGTGCATTTTCAAGCAAATCTGAGAAAACAAGAAGGTTAATAATGCAATTGTGAAAGTTTAGTTATGACATCAATAAATACATTTTGAAAGATAATGATGTAGGTAGCTGCCTATTCAGTATAATCAAATAATTTTTAAGTCACTTTAGGTGAAAATGGATTTCTATGAAGAGGTTCCCTGGCTTTAGTGTTAGCACATAATCAAACTCAATGCTAGGCAGGAGCACCTGGTATTGTTACTCACTATAAAATGAGTGGATTTTGTAATGTGACAATTATGCTGGGGTACAGGGAGTGTGTAAGGAAATACTGTAGGATGTAAACACATTTCTACCTCAATAAAAGGTAAATACCTGCAATTAGATTGTATAAGCGGATCTAAAAATAGAGTGGTCATTTTTGTAATTAACAAGCACAGGATGAGCTGCACAGTGATTTAACACCGAGCCATGTGTTCTGGTGCTCATGTAAAGCACTCCAAATACCTTTGAGTCAAGCTTGTGCTATATAAAACTGCAAAAAAAAGAAAAAAGTGTTACTGCAATATGAAAGCCTAAGGCTTTAGATATATTGCATTAAGTACTAATTAATACATCATGACATGCAACACAGTCACTACCATTCATTCCTGTCCAACAAAAATAACATTTAAAACAAGTTTTTAAAAAGATATTCTATAACATCTTGCAAGTAAGAAGCCACTGTTGCATCTTATAGTGGTAATGTATAAATTAGACAGAATAGATAACAATGTATTGTGTTGCTGTGCGCTGCAGATCAAGCTGCACAGTGCATCTGCGAACTCCCTGGCCTGGTCACAAGGCTGCGCTACAGAGGGGTATGCAGTTCCTAAAAAGGGGACAAGGGAAAGGCAGGTCTTTCTTCGTGATGCCCTCACACACCACGAAAGATGTCATGCTTCATCATTGGGCTCTGCTCCCGTCGGGCCGGCGCTGCAATGCCCAATGGGCTCCAGTAACGGGGCACTTTGGCGGAGATCTTTGAAGAAGCCGTGGGTGCGTGCGGGTAAGAGGGCAAGGATAATGTAGTGCACAGGTAGTGGGTTTTAAAATAAGTCTGGAGCAGTCCTGTTCAAAAATAATTTTAATGGTTCAGGTAGTTCCAGCTTAGTTAAAAAGTTTGGACGCCCTACGTGGATGCAATGTTCCTAGAGGGCTATCGCTATGTGATGGGTCGACATGTCTCGTGCCCTAGTGGCTCCTAACGAGTCGTTTGGCACTTCATCAGGACCTAAGTGAGTGAGCGGTGCACTACTAGAGGTCTGGTTCCCTAAGTGTGGTATGGTGACCAGACACAATAGAGTGAAACCCTAGTCGACTTGTACTGGGCAGTTGTAGACCCCCAGTATGGAAGTCTACGGCCTGATGGGGGAATTCAGAGCATGTTGTTGCTCTGATGGGCTGGGTGGCAGGCAACTAGCACAGATCCTACCATTGCTCTGGGCCCCGGGGCCTACAACTGCCCAGTACAAGTCGACTAGGGTTTCACTCTATTGTGTCTGGTCACCATACCACACTTAGGGAACCAGACCTCTAGTTGTGCACCGCTCACTCACTTAGGTCCTGATGAAGTGCCAAGCGACTCGTTAGGAGCAACTAGGGCATGAAACATGTCGACCCATCACATAGCGATAGCCCTCTAGGAACATTGCATCCACGTAGGGCGTCCAAACTTTTTAACTAAGCTGGAACTACCTGAACCATTAAAATTATTTTTGAACAGGACTGCTCCAGACTTATTTTAAAACCCACTACCTGTGCACTACACTATCCTTGCCCTCTTACCCGCACGCACCCCACAGCTTCTTCAAAAGATCTCCGCAAAAGTGCCCCGTTTACGGGAGCCCGTCAGGCATTGCAGCGCCGGCCCAACGAGGAGCAGAGCCCAATGATGAAGCATGACATCCTTCGGGGTGTGTGAGGGCATCACGAAGAAAGACCTGCCTTTCCCTTGTCCCCTTTTTAGGAACTGCATACCCCTCTGTAGCACAGTTAATTAGGAGCCTTGTGTGCAGGACCTGGTTTAAATAACGGCTCCTGGTCTCCCCCCCCCCTTTTTTTTGACGCCTGGTCACAAGGCTAGCATCAAAGGGAAGGCTGGGGCCTCCTGGGATATTCCTTTCCGAAAGTTTACAGTACACTCTGAGGCCATGCATGCTTCTTTCTATTGTCAATCTGCTCTATTACCAGGCCCCTTGTTCATGCCCTGACAAATTCCTTAAATGTATTGCTTGCATTTGGGAGGGGCTGAAAAGGCTGCTTTCCCCAAACCACCAGCCATTTGTCAAGCCATAAACACTAGGATCAGGACGGGCTGTAAACTACTTTGGACTCTGGAGACTAAATTCCATGCGTTTTGGGAGTGAAGCAAACAAAGACTCCAGGGGCCAGGGCATATGATAGCATTGTTTACACACGTGTTCCCATATTAGCAGCACGGAATGGCTTAGGTAATGGCATGGATGGCCTGACCCACCGTTGCTCTGCAATCAGTACGTTAGGCATTGTAATGTAAACACCTCAGGACATCACTATTTTATCTTAAACACAGAATATTAGCGTGAGGGTAACGTGGAACTAAATCATCTTAGCTGAGATAGCATGCCAAGCGCGACACTGTGATTGCGAACCCAGGGCGAGGCAAACTAACAACACATGAACACAAAACACAAAACTACTCATCAGTCGACAATGACCTGAGCCATAGTAAAAAAACAGAATCAACTAGTCAACTAACTGAACTTTTTTGCGAGTTATATTACCTTATCTATTTTTTTATACTCCGACTCCAAGTGCTGCTGCCTTGAGGCCGGTCCGTACATGCCAGAGGGAGAGAGGTGACGAGGTCCGAAGGAAAACAACACCTCTCTCTTTAACTCTACCGTTTTGCTTCCTGGTGTGCGGCATGAGTGCTGTGACTGACCCTGCCTGTGATAGCTCAGTTTATTGCTACAGATTGTAGAGACAGGCTAAGTTATTTAATGTCACAGTGCCATTTAGCATGATTGAACACTGCCATCCATCGCTGGCTGTGCCTACCCGCCTCCCTCGATCACCCTTGGCCTATCACTCCCTAGGCCGACTCACTGCAATGCTGTGGTGGTGGTAATTGCAAAGCGCACGAAGTCTCTTCGACAAAGAGATTAAAAGATCAGCGTGCTAACGGCAGAAATAACCAAGGCCAATCACTGCATGGCTTTCTAACAAAGCCTAGCCAAACAGTGTTTGCCATTGCCAACTACTCTACTGTTAAACGTTCAACCAGTCTGTCCGGACGTAATTCATTAATTTATTGAAATTAATTTAACCTCTTACTTTTTTTGTGCACACTGCGTCTCTGACTCCAAGTGCTGCTGCCTTCAGGCCAGGCCCAGGCTTGCGATGCACGAGAGGTGACGACTCTGAAGCGGAGGTCAGAAAGAAATGGCCCTGCTCCTAAGAGTAGAGTACTCAGCCGCTTGCACCACCCCTCAGATCTGCTTGGCCTCCCCCTGCGGAATCCTCTGTCCCAGTTTAAAAGAGCATGTAAACCGCAATTTCTTGTTTTGGAAAACACTCCCATGAGTCAAACGTACCCCACCCTCACATGCTGCTGCGCTGCAACCTCCACTCCTGACCAGCATCAAACCTGCCTCAACTGTCACTGTAATGTAAATATGTGCATTTTTGTAAAATCCCTTTCAATTATATTTTAGCATATTCTGCACTTTGCATGTATCGACCATTAAACACAATAATATCTCACCCTCATACGTTGTTCTCATCCACATTATACAATAATAACGTGCTTTTATTTAGCGCTCAATGCCACAGACAGTTGCCGTTTCTAAGCGCTGCAAATAGGTGTCCCGCCCCTCTTATTTGCTATGTTCAGCGTTTTTCTTAGAAAAGCTACTAAATCTTTCAATAAATACAAAACACATGGTATACCGGAACCACCGAGACGTCAGTGCGTGTTATAAATAAATCCAAACAAAATACAATGAACCATTGAGTTAGTTAGTAAGTGGATTAATTTCAACATTTTTTGTGAGAAAGAGCGCGTTAGGGTGCCCTGCAGTGGTGGCCGGCATGCTCGTGGGAGGGAGGGAGGGGGGGGGGGGTTGCGGGTGGGGAATAAAAAAATAAAAATAAAACGTACCTTACTGCCGGGAGTGCCGGGTACCGCACCGCCTCCGCTCCTGGCCGGTCATGCTGTAATGGTGCAGCGGCAGCCGGGTCCGCGTGTTTCTGCTGCAGGAACAGGAAGCAGCAAGCAGGCAGCTTCCCTCCCCTACTCAAGCCAATCACAACGCTGCAATGGCAGCGTTGTGATTGGTGAGGCGCAGCGGAGAGCGCCCCAGCCGGGCCATTTTCTCTATGTAGGCTGCATGCAGCAGCCCACATAGAGAAAAGGGGGGAGTGCGCATGACTGCTTTGTTCGGCCCTGGGGCCAACCAAACAGTCCGTACCCACAACAATGGGTAAGCCACTCCCCCCCTGCCCTCGAGCAGGACCGCCCACCCGCCCGCCCCCAACCAGGCACAGAGGCACTTCTGCTTTCTCGCAGTGCGAGAAACAGAAACATAAATGGTAGTTTTTACCGTTTATGTTTCTGCCTTCTCGCACTGCGAGAAAGCAGTGGGGCGACGCCCCCACGCCCCAATGGGGGAGCCGCCACTGCCCAACTCAGACTCTGTTTGTGTCCTCTTGACCAGCCTCCCAAGTCCAACCCAGGGCAACCTCTTGTTCTGCTCCTTTGCCTACCATCTACCCTTCTTCTATGATCCCCTGATAATTAACTTTCTCATGTCTCCTACCTCCTGTCTTCTCATCCTCCATCATCACCACCAGCTTCTCTCTTCTTCCTTGTATCAACCATGCATTGCTCTTAGAGTAGCATAATTTTTGCTCCATCCTTTTGCGTTTGGCTAGGCCACACATATATTTACCTTTGGCCTTATGCACTTGTGTGATACAATAATACCATTGAGATATAATGCAATAAAGGTATAGAAGGTGAATTTATTGTGTATTTGAGACCTATATGTGTCTGCATATTAATGTTTTTCTTTTTCAGAAACATCTGGATTGCTGATATTAGTCTTCTATAGTTTTAGATTGTAAGGTGGTGTGCTAAAATGCATTTAATGCAGTGCATTTGCCAGGGATTAGTGAGAATGAATTGTGAGTTCAATGCTTTCTTTATAAATTGTGATTGGTTGTGGTTTTTGTAATAAAAAATGTATTAGTTTTCTGTGCCACATGTATTAGTACAGTATAAAATGGATTGATTCCCTTAGTAAAGATTGTATTTATTGGATTATATGTAGGTTGTTGAATTAATATGCATTTAATGAAAACTGTTAAATTAGCGTGATTGTGGTCTTTAAGCTTACAATTGAGAAATTTAATACTAATCTGAAAGTTGTTTTGCCTGCATGTTTTCTCCTCTGCAGGTGCAGACCAAAGGCATTCATTAGTTAGTAAAAAGCACATTCAATTTCAGAGATAGTGAGGCAAGGAAAAACTACTGGCAAGGTCAAATAATTTTAATGAAGATCAAAGGGAGTGTTACCAGTTGGTACTATCAGATGAAAGGAGGAATCCAAGGATGCTTTGGAAACGGAGACTGGAATATGGGAGTAGTGTTCAAGGTAGCAAAACCAAAGGGGATGATGGACGGAGTGTTGAACATTGCAAGCACTCACCCCCAGTCAACTGATCTGGGTTTAATCCATCATCATTCTTTAGCTCACTCCGCCACCCCAGTTCAGACATGGCCATATGCAAATCAGTCTGACCCTGTGCCTCATGGGAACAGTCCAGCCCGAACTGCCAAGCCATGTCTTCCCTGGACCGGAAACAAGCATCCTGGGACCGGTTTCTGGCTTACAGCCGTCATCAGCCAGGCTATCTTGAATCCAGTGGCAAAGTGAGCAAGGGACCCACGTCTGGGCATACCCTGCCAACTTAGGGCGAACATAGCAAAACCAAAGGGGATGATGGACGGAGTGTTGAATATTGCAAGCACTCACTCCCAGTCAACTGATCTGGGTTTAATCCATCATCATTCTTTAGCTCACTACGCCACCCCAGTTCAGACATGGCCATATGCAAATCAGTCTGACCCTGTGCCTCATGGGAACAGTCCAGCCCGAACTGCCAAGCCATGTCTTCCACTGGATTCAAGATAGCCTGGCTGATGAGGGTTTTGAACCCGAAACCGGTCCCAGGATGCTTGTTTCCAGTCCAGGGAAGACATGGCTTGGCAGTTCGGGCTGGACTGTTCCCAGGAGGCACAGGGTCAGACTGATTTGCATATGGCCATGTCTGAACTGGGGTGGTGGAGTGAGCTAAAGAATGATGATGGATTAAACCCAGATCAGTTGACTGGGGGTGAGTGTTTGATTTGCTCTAACGCTCTGTCCATCATCCCCTTTGGTATCGTTTTGTTCGCCCTAAGTTGGCAGGGTATGCCCAGACGTGGGTCCCTTGCTCACTTTGCCACTGGATTCAAGATAGCCTGGCTGATGAGGGTTTTGAACCCAAAACCGGTCCCAGGATGCTTGTTTCCGGTCCAGGGAAGACATGGCTTGGCAGTTCGGGCTGGACTGTTCCCATGAGGCACAGGGTCAGACTGATTTGCATATGGCCATGTCTGAACTGGGGTGGTGGAGTGAGCTAAAGAATGATGATGGATTAAACCCAGATCAGTTGACTTGGGGTGAGTGTTTGATTTGCTCTAACGCTCTGTCCATCATCCCCTTTGGTATCGCTTTGTTCACCCTAAGTTGGCAGGGTATGCCCAGACTGGGGTCCCTTGCTCACTTTGCCACTGGATTCAAGATAGCCTGGCTGATGAGGGTTTTGAACCCGAAACCGGTCCCAGGATGCTTGTTTCTGGTCCAGGGAAGACATGGCTTGGCTGTTCGGGCTGGACTGTTCCCATGAGGCACAGGGTCAGACTGATTTGCATATGGCCATGTCTGAACTGGGGTGGTGGAGTGAGCTAAAGAATGATGATGGATTAAACCCAGATCAGTTGACTGGGGGTGAGTGTTTGATTTGCTCTAACGCTCCGTCCATCATCCCCTTTGGTATCGCTTTGTTCGCCCTAAGTTGGCAGGGTATGCCCAGACGTGGGTCCCTTGCTCACTTTGCCACTGGATTCAAGATAGCCTGGCTGATGAGGGTTTTGAACCAGAAACCGGTCCCAGGATGCTTGTTTCCGGTCCAGGGAAGACATGGCTTGGCAGTTCGGGCTGGACTGTTCCCATGAGGCACAGGGTCAGACTGATTTGCATATGGCCATGTCTGAACTGGGGTGGTGGAGTGAGCTAAAGGATGATGATGGATTAAACCCAGATCAGTTGACTGGGGGTGAGTGTTTGATTTGCTCTAACGCTCCGTCCATCATCCCCTTTGGTATCGTAGTAGTGTTCAAGGTGCCATGTTCTTTCTTGGGAAGTACTATGATGCATATAAGGTCATATTTCCCGAATGTTCTATTTGCATTTCAATTAGTGAACCCGGCTTGGGTTTGGTCAGATTCACGTTAGACTTAGAGAAGTACAGACCTCTCATCATCTCTGATTGTGTGGCTTCATGCTATATATGACTCCTTACCTGTAGAACTTCTACAGAGGTTCTGATGCTGACGCCTTTCTTGCTTCCTTGATTCAATAAGGTTTCTCCTATCCCTAGTTTAGTGTGGGGTTTAGTGGATGTTGTGAATCTTTTCCATGTATGTGGAGAATAATTAAAACCATTTGCCAAGTCATTCAATCCTATTCCTTATTTTCTGTATAGCTGCCACAGAAATTCTTATATGCTCCCTGCTGTCGAGGACCAATGTGGTGCGCCGCTTTGGTCTTCCTTTGATAATTTTGTATTTGTATAGTATGTTCTTGAAATTGATTTATATTAGTCTTGAGTTTGTAATAAACCTTTTAACTTCAAGTTACTGACTCCGATTTTTATTGTGTGCTCATAATGGTCACACTGTACCTTAACATTTAAATTGTTGTGAACCCCTTTCCTTCTCAGGCTATTAAAAAGGTCTATTGACCAGAGTTGAATTGGAAGGAACAGCCCAGAGCATTCTCAGATGGTAGCATACCGAGGATGGTTAGTACCTGAAGTAGAGAGGTTAGGAAACTGTTACTTTAGATTAGTCCAAATCCAATCTCAGTCCCTAGTGTCCATGTTTCGAGCTGGATAATCAGTGTTGATGATGTTCCAGTGGGTTGAGAGAGAGTTGTGACAGCAGAGGATTGAGTATCAATAGTATTGTGTACAAGCGGCTTATGCTTAGATTGTGGTGTTTGTGGCAATTGTGTGGTGTCTTGCGGGGGTTGATTTGATTGTGCTAATGTTTTAGATGAGCATGTGAGTGTAGTGCTTATTGTGGATAAGTTGTTATTGAATCCGACATAGCCTTAGATCTCAGGATGATATTAAAAAGTGTAGAAGACACTGTATTCTAATGGTCTGCTAAAGTTTTGTGGGGATTGTCGTGTGACATTGTCAGCAGCCCAATCGAGATAGGGACATTTACATTTTGTGTAAGAGTGAGGTATAATTAGTTTGGCGGACCTTTTGCTCAGGAAAAAGCTGCACTGATTCGAGTGTTTCCCTGCAGGACAAGGTTTCATTTGAATGTGTGTTTGTGTTACTTTTGTATGATTGATTTCGGTCGATTCTTTAGTGAAGCAGACAGTTGTTATTTGTTGCTATTGCATTATATTTAGTTGCAATCTTATTGCTGTACAGAGTGCAAGCGTGAAAATTGTAAAGGAAGATGATCTGCTGTGAGGAGTGAGATTTGTGTCACAGCATACCACACTGGGATAGGTCGGTTGGTGTGAAGCCATGCTGCTATTTGCTGTCTATGTCATGAGGTGCTGCGCTGTTATGGATTGATGATTTAGAATGACATTTTAAGTAAAATGCTGATTTTTCTGTTGAAACAAACTAATTTTAATCGAAAATGAAATGTTTTAAAGTGGTACGAGATTTGTTCAGATACCTCTTGGGGGGGGGGAGAAGCCTCCCCGAAGACACTGCGGGACATTACATGGCAATAAATTTAAGGTGACACAGATGTATTTGGCTTGAACAGTGGCACAAATCACTGAGAAAGAAGGAGCAGTGGTGTTTCCACGTTATGGTTCATTTAATCTGAGGACTACTGAAATTTTGAGGAGAATTCTATATGAAATAAAACCACAGCCTAGACCCACACAATTTGAACCGCTTGATGCTTGGGAGAGTGTGTTCACATGAGAGAAAAAGATATCAGGGACGAGTGAAAAAGGCTGTGCGTACTTATGCAGATGCAAGGTGGGATGCAGTGCAGAAAAGGTGGAGAACTGACATGATAGAAGGAGCGAAATTATACTAAGCATTGGAAAGCAGAGAAGGGGAAAAAGGAACCGAAGAGAAAGAAGGATAAAATAAGAGAATCCAGAGAGAAAGATGAAAATAGTGATAGTGATACTAGTGACAGTATTTTAGCACTATTTATGTCCGAGTGACCACCTCCGTATAATGAGATGTGAATGAAGGGAGGTGGGAGCGAGGTTGCAGGTGGGAATACCGGATTGCCTACTGCACCAGTAATTACGAGCCCTGGTATGATAGATATTTCTCCTGTGCAGATGGACCAGAGCATGATGGTGGCTATTACAGTGAATCAAAATATGACAGGAGGAAATCCACGGACCTGCGTTCCTGGGACCTCCACTGTCTGTACAATCCCAGCTGCGCTCACAGTTCTTGTTACCAATGGACCAGTGCTTTCAATCTATACACCTAGTTCTGGGGGAAATGGGATTCAAAACTCAGTTGTCCCCGCTTAACAACATGCATCAGAAATTACCCCCATGAGTTGGAATGTGGAAGAATTAGTTCATTTATGTAGGATTAATGCAAGTCCTCCTTGTGGTGCAAGTGCTGACCCATCTGTGCATCTGATTGGATTGGATTGGATTTGGATCTTTAAGGTCATTCCCAGGGTTACGTACGAAACACCTGCAAATATGCAGAGTGGCACACCTAAAGTAAAGGTAGTATCTAAAGCCCCTAAGGTACATCCTGGTCTTAATGTTCAGGAATTGAAAGACTTTTTGAAAGTTTTTAATGCTACATTGAATGAGAGCGGGAGTACAGAAGTGAGTCAGAGAATTCTTCAGTCCACTTTGAAAGTAAATTTGGTGGCTGTGGGAAAATTAAAGTTAGAATTGGATGAGATGATAAGTGGTTGTCTTGCATTGAATCAAATGCAAATGTATAAGCAGAATGAACTTTTGTTCATGGGTAAGGATGTTACTAGGGGAGCAAGACATGCCCATGACAAATTATCTCAGAAATATGAGGTAGATCTGGAGCGGACAAAGGCTTTACAGAAGAGCCACCGACTCGCTTTAAGTGATCAGGGCATAGAGTATATGAGAATACCAGGAATGAAGATGCAAATACAGGAACTAATCCACAGCATCTGAATTTAGAGTGAATTAGAGCTGTAGGAAGTTAAATGGTATAAACAATGACTCCCAAGAGATTGATGGGAGAGCCGCCTCCTCCCAGAGGCGGGGGATTGACAGGAGCTACAAGCTTTCCTTTATGGTAGGTACCTAGTGGAGGTTACATATATGTACTGTGAGGTAGGAGTGATCTTGTGTCATTTCAAAATGAATTCCTTACATTAAGAGAGAAACCTGTAGAGTAGTACAAGCAACTTGAATGGTTTGTGAAAATTTTGAAGGTTTTGTGGACTGATTTGAATAACTTGTTTGATATTCCGGTCCCAAGTGATTTGTGGATGGCATGCAAACTAGCCATAGAGGTGCCCAAGAGAGAGCCGACAAGAGATCCTGCAAATAATGGTCCTTCAGCTATAGTGATGAGGAAGTATGATCAGGTAATTACCTGGTTGAAGTCTAAAGTGCCACTCCATGATATTGACTGGGTCAAGATAGATCAGACGACCCAGGAACCGAATGAGATGATTCATGCATACTATGAGAGATTATTACAGGCATTCAAACAGTATAGTGGAATGGAAACACTGGAGGCTAAAGATATGGGGCATTTTTTTGTTCAGGTTCATGACAGGATTGAGGCCTCAGATTAGTATGATGATTCAACAGCATTTGATTTGTTGGCAGAATAAGTCGTTTGACGAGATTTTGGCACCTGCTAAATATTGCAACGATGAGATTGAAATGAGGAATATAAAAGATAAAGGAGAAATTGATGGTAGTGCAAATTAAGGCTGCTCAGAGGGAAATTCAAAATCCAGTTTGTAGGGAATGCCCCTCCAATGCAGGGAGTGTATTAACAGGGAGATTTGGCGATGCCGGATGGAGGTGGATTTCAGCCACACGTTGAGATCGGGGTGTCTCGATTTATCCGAATACTGGAATTGATGTGGTTACAATGAAGAGGTCGAATCCATGCCACTACTGAAATAGGCTGGGGTATTGGAAGAAAGGAAGCCATCTTAATCCCTCAAAGCAGGGTCAAAATCCGGGGTTTGCACCATATCAGAATAGTAATTTCATGCAGCATCAGAACATACCCAGACCTAGGTCTCAGAATTGTAATGTGCCACAAGCCCAAGTGATGCAGGTTCCCCAACCTCCGATGCCACAGCATGTTGCTATTGTTCCCAGATTTTTTTCAAATTAGGTCCCGAATTTGAATCAGAATACTTTCTAGAATAATAATCCTTACCAGCAAATTCCCATGTTCAAGACAAGTGAAGAACCCCATTACTGAAGATGTCACTGTAAGGATAGGAAGTTTTGAGGATAATCATCAATTTGTGGTTTGTGATTCGAGTCCTGTGAGTTTGTTGGGACGCTATTTGTTGTGCAAACTGAACTGCACCATATACTGTACCCCAAAAGGAATAGAACTACAAACCCATGTTGAGGACATTGCCTTTAAGTTGGCAAATCAAAGTCTAATTATTGGAATGAATCCGATGATGATGACAGAAGACTTGCCTTTAGATCTCAGATTCAGTGAGACCAGAAGTTTGGGATTTTTCATGAAAGGACATTGGACACATTAAAGGAGTTAAGCCTGTCCGTATTCGGATAAAGCTGAATGAGTAATATCCCAGAACACCGCAGTATAATTTGGCCCCAGAAATAATTGCTGGAATAGCCCCAGTGATTGACACAATGATTCAACAAGGCATATGAAGGAGATCATGGGGAGTCCATGTAAACTCACCCATTATGGGCTTGTAGAAGCCTAGCAGTAAGTACCGCATAGTGCAGGGCCTTCGTAAAATCTATAACATAGTGATTCTCTGTTGTCCCATGGTAGTGAATCCTGCTGTAATATTGTTTCAAATTCCATGTGAGGCTGAGTGGTTTACTGTTATTGATTGGTACCAGGCATTCTTCTCCATATCCTTGCATGAGGACAGTCAGTTCCTCTTTGCATTCACGCTCGGGGACCATGTTTTGGCTAGGTGCCGAGTCCCACAAGGGTATAAAGAGAGCCCTTCTATTTTTAACCAGATCCTTAAGAAGAATTTGGAAACTCTAATTATGCCCGGTAAGTCTGTCTTAGAACAATATTTTGACAAGCTGCTGGTTGCGTCAAAAACTCATAAAACATGCATAACTGACACTATTGCATCAGTAAACCACTTGGCTGAGAATGGACATAAGGTGACCTCGAATAAGTTGCAGTACTATTTGAGAGAAGTCCTATATCTTGGTCACCATATCAAGTAAGATGCGAGAAGGGTGCCACAAGAGAGAAATTTGGCGATCATGTAAATGAATCCATCAACAACACAGAAAGAAGTCAGAATGCTTTTGGGAATGGTGGGCTACTGTCGTCAGTGGATACCCAACTTTTTCCTAGTGGCTAAGCCTTTTCACAGGTTGACAGACAAGGATGTGTTGTATCTGGTGCCTTGGGATAGTGACTGTCTGGTTGTCTTCCTAGATATGATAGAAAGCCTCTGCCATTCCCTGGCACTAGGAATGCCTGATTACACAAAGCATTTTTGCATTTCTACAGTGAAAGAGAGGGCTGCACTCTTTCAGTGTTAACACAGAATCATGAAGGTGCCACAAAGACCAGTTGCTTAGTACTCAGCCACTTTTGATCCAGTGGCTGCAGCATGGCCTGGCTGCCTTAAAGAGGTGGAAACAACAGGTGTCAGCATTGAAAAAGGGTGAAAGTATAGTAATAGGTTATCCCATATCTGTATAGGTTCCTCAGTCTGCCGAAATTTTGTTAACTTGAACAAGGACACAGTACCTCATGAACAGCGGCCTGACCCGGTATGAGCAAATCATACTGGCAGCCGAGAACATGTCCCTAAAGAGGTGTACTGTTTTGAATCTTGCCACTCTGCTACCCCTTCCTGAGAATGACAATGATGATGGTGAGGTGGAGCATGACTGTCTTGATGTTACTGAACTATAAATCAAGCTGACCCCTAAATCTATAACATAGTGATTCTCTGTTGTCCCATGGTAGTGAATCCTGCTGTAATATTGTTTCAAATTCCATGTGAGGCTGAGTGGTTTACTGTTATTGATTGGTACCAGGCATTCTTCTCCATATCCTTGCATGAGGACAGTCAGTTCCTCTTTGCATTCACGCTCGGGGACCATGTTTTGGTTAGGTGCCGAGTCCCACAAGGGTATAAAGAGAGCCCTTCTATTTTTAACCAGATCCTTAAGAAGAATTTGGAAACTCTCGTTATGCCCGGTAAGTCTGTCTTAGAACAATATTTTGACAACCTGCTGGTTGCGTCAAAAACTCATAAGACATGCATAACTGACACTATTGCATAGGTAAACCACTTGGCTGAGAATGGACATAAGGTGACCTTGAATAAGTTGCAGTACTATTTGAGAGAAGTCCTATATCTTGGTCACCATATCAAGTAAGGTGCGAGAAGGGTGTCACAAGAGAGAAATTTGGCGATCATGCAAATGAATCCATCAACAACACAGAAATAAGTCAGAATGCTTTTGGGAATGGTGGGCTACTGTCGTCAGTGGATACCCAACTTTTTCCTAGTGGCTAAGCCTTTCCACAGGTTGACAGGCAAGGATGTGTCGTATCTGGTGCCTTGGGATAGTGACTGTCTGGTTGTCTTCCTAGATATGATAGAAAGCCTCTGCCATTCCCTGGCACTAGGAATGCCTGATTACAACAAAGCATTTTTGCATTTCTACAGTGAAAGAGAGGGCTGCACTCTTTCAGTGTTAACACAGAATCATGAAGGTGCCACAAAGACCAGTTGCTTAGTACTCAGCCACTTTTGATCCAGTGGCTGCAGCATGGCCTGGCTGCCTTAAAGAGGTGGAAACAACAGGTGTCAGCATTGAAAAAGGGTGAAAGTATAGTAATAGGTTATCCCATATCTGTATAGGTTCCTCAGTCTGCCGAAATTTTGTTAACTTGAACAAGGACACAGTACCTCATGAACAGCGGCCTGACCCGGTATGAGCAAATCATACTGGCAGCCAAGAACATGTCCCTAAAGAGGTGTACTGTTTTGAATCTTGCCACTTTGCTACCCCTTCCTGAGAATGACAATGATGATGGTGAGGTGGAGCATGACTGTCTTGATGTTACTGAACTATAAATCAAGCTGAGCCAATATATATACAAGATGAACCACTACCTGAATCTGATTTAAGTATTGTTTGTGGATGGCTTATGTTTATGAGATTATGAAGGAAATTTTAGAGCTGCTTATGCAGTCTGTACCGTTTCAGGAGTAGTGAAAGCTGCTTGGCTTCAAGGAGTAGTCTCTGTACAAGTTGCTGAATTGTTCGCTCTTACCCAAGCATGCTACATTTCAGATCGATTTCAGGTGACTATATTTACAGATAGTCAGTATGGTTTTGGTGTGGTGTATGACTTCGGACTGGTATGGTTCCAGAGGGGATTTATGACATCATCAGGATCCCCTATCCGTAAAGGTGAGCAGCTGACAAAACTGTTAGAGGCTTTGCAATTGCCTGTGCAAGTTGGGGTTGTAAAATGTTCCGCACATTGCAAGGGAGATGACTACTGCATGGTACTGCACTTACAATGATTGTATATTTGATGGAGAGCATGTAAAGTAAGGAACAGATGAGGACAATTACAATCTTTTGCTCACAGCACCTGATACTTGTGAGGAAGTTAGGAGGTCACAGGAAGAGGTGTCAGAAGCAGAACAACAGAATTGGGTAAACGCAGGTTGTGTTAAAAAAGATGAAAATTAAATATGGGTTTCAGGAGATGGCAGACCTGTTTTGCCGAATAGTTTGCTGCCACCAATGGCTAGACATTACCATGGTCCGACTCATGTAGGTAGGGATGCTATGGTCAGATTGTTTCGCCGAACATGGTTTAATCCAAGGTTCAGGTTACTGTCGGAAGCATTAAGTCACAGAAGTGTTGTGTGCCAACAAAACAATGTAGGAAAAAGAACTGCAGTGACATTGAACCACATAGGGAGGTCAGGTGGTCCCTTCGACAGGATGCAAATTATATTTATTGAGATGCCTTTGTATAATGGGCTTAGATATGTTTTTGTTGTTGCGTGCATCTTTTCACAATGGGTTGAGGCATACTCCACAAGAAGAAATGATAGTCTTACAGTAGCAAAGTTGATGTTGAAGGAGTTGAAACCAAGGTTCGGATTTCTGACTTCTTTAGAATCAGACAGAGGCACACACTTCAATAATGAAGTGCTGAGGATGCTGTGTGCTGCCTTGCAGGTTGAAAAGAGACTGAATAGTAGTTACCGACCTGAGGGTTCAGTTCCGGTGGAGAAAGTCATTGAGATATACAAGCCCAAATGCATTCATGCATCCATGAATGAAACATCATAAATAGTGATGGTGGGTTTTTCCTTTCTTGTTTGATTTTATAGAGTCTTTCTCCTTCCCTGTTTTATGTATGCTTTGTCTCTTTTTAGTTATCCAACTTTGACAGATGTTATGTCTTAAATTGCAATTAAAATATGTGCATTCATGTTTATTCATTTCTTTTTATTGTGCAAATATGATTTTTTTGTGTGATTTTGATGCTCATATCTAGGACATCTGAAGAATCATTATTGAATTTGCTAATTTTGGCCAGTGTGTAGTATGAGTTGCTCATTGCAAATATATTACTGCTTACTCTGTGTACTCCAAATGACTCCAATGTAATTCTGTGGGATTTGCCACTTATTATGTATGCGTTGAGCTGCACAGCTGCAGTCCCGAGGAACGATGCGAGGTCCACGTCGAGGATGCATCACGCAGTGATAGTTCGAATGGGCTGTGATGTGGGCTTGCTCTGAGGATGCATCACACAGCGATGGATACAATGAGTTGTGAGGGCGGCAATGTGGGTTTGCGTCGAGGTTCCATCGCACAGCACTGGTCCGTTAGCTGTGAGGTGTTGCATCGGGTTTGTGTCGTGCTGCGTCAGTTCTGATGGAGACCACAGTTGTGATGGCAAAGCACCTTTAGCCCCACTTCCAATGGTCCAGGATAAGAGGGGGGACACTTGGGTGGTTAGGGCCCACAGCAGGCAGAGTCCAGGTGCAGGGTTAAAGATGTTTGCAGCCTTTTCTGTCCCTGAGGCTCTGATCAGGAGAGCAGCCAACTAGCCCTTGGAGTTCTGGGTCCAAGGTGATCCTGGGTTCAAGGTGCAGGTCCAGTCCTTCTTACTCAGTCAGAAGGGCAGTAGGGCGGCATGGCAGCAGCATGGCAGGGCAGCATGGCAACAGGGTAGTCCTTCTTGCAGCAGAGCAGCACAGCAGTACTTCTTCTTCATCTTCCATGGGTCAAGAAGTGATCTGAAGAGTGGGTCGGAGGGTACCCTTTTTAGGGTGAGCTTGCAGGCAGCGCTCATGCGTTGTCGCTTGGCAACAAGCTATAGTATCTAAATAAAAAAAACTATAAAAAAGGGGTTTTAAGCCCACCCATTACTTACCATTCATTGGCATCCTTATCACTTTGCTTTGCTGCCTTCTAATTTGGCAGCACTTGCAGGGTGTCACCTAGTGCCTGACTTGTGTGTTTGTATGGAGCATGGACGTAGTATCGAATGATTTAACGTAATTAGTGTTCGTCCGCTGCTCCCTCAGTAAATTAAGCTACTATTTTTTGGTTTTGCCTTTTTATGTAGTGTGAATGCAACCTGACCAGAAAGTATTGGGAGTTTCACCTGAGCACCAGTTACATTACAGACATTTACATTCTTTTTTTATGACGGTAGATTAAGGGCCTGATTTAGGTCTTGGCTGTAATGGTTGCGCCGTCACTTGTTTGTAGGATTCCCCATCCGCCTACTAGGTGGTCAGCCCACTCTATTTAGATGCTGGCGGGTCCATAGATGAAAGACAGTCAGAGGGCCACCGACTCTGCCAGGTATGTTCACCCTCATCCATAGCGCCATAGGCAAAAGCAGCTGTTGGAGGGAGTAAAGCCAGTTTTTCTGCCAAGCCAATCGCAATGCTCCTTCCCGCCGATGTGACTGTGTCGGGGAAGCCTCCACACCTGAGTTGGGGGATTGAAATGGACATAAGTTCGAAACTTACCTTCTTTCTGTTTCACACTTCCTTTACCATCATGGATCCAATCGAATAAGTCCTACCGTTGCTGCTTGATCTCAAAGCGAATCCACACCATTGTCGCCGAAATCGAAGGTAAGCTTCTCTTATAACTTGTTACCTTTTGACTTGTCAGTTTACTTTTGATCAAGACTCATGCATGTTGAAATCTCTCTTACAGGCAGTCACCTACCAATGTATAATGCATATGTGTGTAATGTTGTCGTTTAAGAAATTTGAAGAAACACACCTGCATAATTTTATTGTAATTTTAAATTTGGTGCAAGTTGCCTTTATGATATTGGACACTTACACAAAAATGAACATCAATCCAAAAACCAAAAACTGACCATATAGGTGTGTTAACTTAATGTTCTTAACTATAAAATCATAAACAAATGCATTACACATTATTGGGATAATTGCACTGTAATATAATGTAGAAATTGCACTGGACAAGGTAAAACGTTTGTTTTAAAATAACTATAAAAGCAATGTCTTTCCAAACTTTTATCAATTAATATATTTATCAATTTAACATTTCCCCTTGTCTGGTGCATTTCCTATATTTAATTAAATGTTATGTGTGCCATCAATATTTTAAGGTGCAATGCATATGTGTTTATCTTCATCACTTATCAAGTACAAATAAACACATCTAATCCATTTGTTCGTGTAAGTGTCCATCATCATGATGAATGCTTGCACCAAATTTTAAATGCACATCACATACTTTTATACCATAGACATAGACAATTTAAAAACGGTTGCATATTCTGTCATAATTTTAAGTTACAATTTGTAAATCGCAATTTAATCATTAATAGTTCTAGGAATCAAAGAATAGTAAATGAAAAATAATCTCAGGACAAACTTGGTGAAATTAAAATATTTTGTATTAATAAATGATATACTTCTCTCAAATCAAGATATATTTTATTTTCAAACATAAAAAATCAAAAAAAATGAAATGACCCAAAGACGTTGGAGTGTTGCCCCAAACTTGCCTCCTAAACAGACTGCCAAAGGGGAACCTCCTCAAGAAGGGGCATCTAGTGAGGAGAGGGCAGGCACCTCAAGGATGCTTCTTGTGAGGGGTGGGTTTGGGATGGGTAGGTTTACGTTTTGGAGGGGTGGGTTCAGGTTTTGGAGGAGTGGGTTTGTTTTTGGGAAGGGTGGTTTTTCATTTGGAAGGGGTGAAGGTCAGAGCATAAATAAAAGCAGAACTAGGATAAAGAGTTGGAGGGGTAGAAGAGGACTGGGTTTTGGAGGTGGAGGTAGCTGCAGTATGTGATGTGCGGTTGTCTGTCTGTTGTGCAGTTGCATGTGGGTCTGGTGTATGTTTGTACGTTTAGGTGTGTGCTTCCTCACAGGTGTGTGGTGTTCTGGTGAGTGTGTGCATTTGGTCTTGGTTGCTGTTGTTTTGGGAGCTGGTGCGGTTTTGTGTGAATGTATTTGCTTAGATGAGTGTACTGTTGAGGGGGTTGGTCTAGTTGTGATGCCTTAGGTGAAGCTTGTGAGTGTGGTAGTGGTTACGGTGATTGTGGGTGTGCTGGTGTGCTGGTGCATGTGGGTGTGTTGGTGTTTGTGGGTGTGCTGATGGTTGTGGGGTGGCCCACATATTCCCTCCCATGACCCCTACTCCCACTGCCCTGTGCCCTTGACCCAGTGTTCTCCATCCCACTGGGTCCTGGCTGAACTGGAGGTGGTGACGCTGTTGTCTCAACAGCAACCAGGACTGGGGGGCACAAGATCACAGTGATGTTGGTGTGGACACAGAAATTGGAGGTATTCGTAAGCTGAAGTGTTGTAACAGCTGGGGTGGGAGATGTAGGTGTGCGCCAAGTGAAACTCACTGGAGTCGTCTGCCCAGGCAGACCAGATGGATCAGGCTGCTCCTCTTCATCTGGAATTTAAGGAGTGGAGTCCTCCCTGGAGGCTTGATCCTGGTTTGGAGTGGAGGTCTCCTCAGTGATAGATGTTTGGCCACATGCTCTAGCTGTTGGACCTATTATGAATGACAAAAAATAAATAAATTGTAAAAGTGTGGATTACACACCCAATGAGTTTTAAGCAAGAAATGAGCAACCTAAAAGGGAAAAGGAATTGAATACCATGATTATACTTTTCAGTGGTATTGTAATTAATTACACAAACAGTTTAAATTTCACACAAAACTACTTCAAATAAACAGGTAAGAAAATGTCCTGAAATGAAAAATAAAAATTGCAACTATATATGAAATGTACCTACCATGCCAATGTCTAAAAGGCTAAAAAAATAGACGTTTACACAATTTAGAAGGATGTTTTGCATTAGTCATCATATGAACAGTGCAGAGTAAATTTTTCACATATACCACTTATATTCAGCAAACAAATTTAAATACCTTAAAATTTATACATCAACAATCTTTGATTTGTGAAACTAATGACATTAATTCAATTACATGACAAAAAAAGGACAACATATAAAATCCAACACAAACAGTTTTCAAAAGAGAACATTAAATGGAGATTTGTCAATAAATGACACTTTACCATATGTGAAAATATTAGTGAAAAAGGAGAGGGAGAATGAGCAAAATTACATTGCAGTATTATTTTCACAAAACAGAAACACAGCATCATGGTATTTGTAGATATTTCAATGAAACATTCACACTTGCAAAATTGTAATTTGAACATACATAGTGAAAAGCTGCAGTAAAAATAGAACAGACATTTACTATCTGAAACCCATATATGTAATTTGTAATTTGGTGTACAAACACTTACAAGCACCATAACATCATGTGAACTGTAATGGAGCTTGAAACTTGTAACTTTAAATACAACACAATACGTTCCAACAACCAAGCCAAACAAGATGTTACTGATATATTGAGGTTTCTATGTGAAAGAGAAATGTGCAGAAATCATTAGCTAAGAGCTAACTTCAAAGCTAACAGGACATTTAGGTTCAGTGACACATTGAAATGTAAAACTTACCAGTCTCTACTCCAGCAGAGATTCCTGTCAAGCCATCACGATCTATGATCTGCAAGACCTTCTCCTCCCAAGGAAAAAGTCGTAAGTGGGAACTGGGAGAATCACCACCAGTCCTCTGGGCCTCCAGGTGATGCTTGGAGGCCAGCAAATGCACTCTCTCTCACTGGTTGTTCCAACTCTTCCTATTTTCCTCCTGTGTGTGCAGGTTGTTTGCTGCAGCATCCACTTTGTCAACTATCCTGGCATACATGTGTCTTTTCTGAGATATGGTGGTATTTGGGACCTGGGCTATAAAGAATTATGGCTCTACTCTTATAATTTCCTCCACCATGACTGGCAATTCCAGCTCTGTTGAAACAGGGATTTCTCCTCCTCCCTGCCATTATAATGTAATTATATTAAATGATTTTATTTGTGAACCAACAAGTAAAAGAGAATTAAAATGTATAAGAAACAGAGGGAGCTAAAAAAAAAACCCTGACTACTCTGACAAAACTTGTCCTGGAAAATGTTGTGCTGTGCTGGAACGGCAAAGGATCATGGTCTGAAATGGAGTGTGTTTTATAGTGTGGAGTGCAGGTGCAAATAATTAGGCAAAACACATCGGGTATGTGATGCTAGCATCCATCCTACAGCCACAGGAATAGTTCAATTTTGACCGCATCCCATGACAGAATAACTCCATCTGCAACCTGTCACTAGAACACAGCCAGCACAACTGTGAAATCCAAATAGGCTCAGAGGAAAACAGCCACCCTGCAGGTGATGGAGCAATGTTAGCCAGCAGAAAAGTCTGCCGCGTCGACAGCGGCGAACAATTTACGCAATGTGAAACACTCTGTCAACACTGATGGCGGTTCAGCCAGCGCACATCTAAATAGGGCAGGCTGGATTCCATCAGCTTGGCGGAGTACTTGTAATCTCCACCACGGAGGGACGGCGGTAGTCCCGTCAAGATCTAAATCAGGCCCTAAGTGATTTGAACAGAATCAGGATGTTGAGATAATGCCGGAGCTGAAGCTCTCCATTGTTGCAATTGTTGAGCCATTAATGCACCACTGTGGGTGAGCTTCAGGCAGTGCTCTTTTAATTCAGCAGCAGTTAAAACACTACCTGTCTTCTTTCACTGTTCCCATTACAAATCTCAACATTGAGACTGCATTGCACTGGCTGAAAAACAACAGGGCTGCTAGGAGGACAGGCTGCAATTGAGCAACCTGGTAATTTCATGCAGCTAAACTGTTAACAAGAATGCATCCCATTTGCATGTCCCACGGTGACCGCTGCTGCCTTGTAATCTATTTTACTCCAACGTTCCCCACTCCATAACAATCTACCCCAATGTACCGCTCTCAAATCTACCCCACTCTTCCTCAATCTACCTCACTCAAATCTACCCCACTCTACCCCATCAACCCCAGTGCACTCTACTCCAATGCATTCCACCTAATCTCCACCACTCTAACGTACATCAATCTACTCCACTCCAATCTAACCCAATCTACCTCACTCCAATCTACCCCTCTCCAATTGACCCCATTCCACTCCATTACAATCTACCCCAATCTACCCAATCCCACTCAACCCCACTCTACCCCACCCCAATCTAACCCAATCTACTTCACTCCAATACACCCCACTCCAATAGACCCCACTCCACTCCATTACAATCTACCCCAATCTACCCCACCCAACTCTACCATGTCCGACCCCACTTCATACCGCTCTACCCCAATCTACCCCACTCCAATCTACCCCAATCACCCCTCTCCAATTTAATGCCAATCTATCCCACTCCATTTGTCCCCACTCCGCTCATCTACAATCTGTCATAATCTACACCACTTCAATCTACCCCACTCCAATCTACTCCACTCTACCCCAATACACTCTGCCTCAATCTACCCCATTTGACCCAACCTCACTCTGCTCCTCTCTTCCCCTCTCTATGCCTTCTATCACACTCTAACCCACTCCTCCCCAATCTACCCCACTAAACTCCAATCTACCTCACTCACTCCAACGCAAGCTACCATACTCCAGTCTACCCCAATCTACCCCACACCATTCTACCACAATATACCCCCACTCCAATCTACCTCACTCTACCCCACTCCTCTCTACCCCAATCTGCCATACCCCAAGATATCCCAATCTACCCCATTCTACCCCAGTCCACCCCACTTCAATTTACCCCAATATACCCCACTCCACAGTACCCCAATCTACTCCAGCATGATCTGCCCCAATCTGCAGCACTCTAGCTCACTCCTCCCCACTCCACTCTACCAAAACTGCCCCACTCCACTCCAATCTACTCCAATATACTCCACTGCAAACTATCTCACTCTACCCCACTCTAATCTACCCACTCTACCCCACTTTAATCTACCCCAATTCACTGCAATCCACCCCTCTCTACCCACTCTGACCCATTCCACTCCACCCCAATCAACCCCACTCCCATCTACCCCACTAAAATCGACCCCAATCCACCCCATCAAACTCTACCCATTACAATCCCCCTCCACTTGGCTATGCCCCACTCCACTCCACCCCACCCCAACCCACCCCACTAGCCTATAGCCATGCTGAACAGCATCACAGTGGTGCATAACATGGTTAAAGCACATTGCCAAAGCCAATAGCGCTTGCATCGGTGAGACCTATTGACTTTGCTGATGCTTGCTATATCTGATACCTTCTTTGAAGTAGGAGATGTTTCTAGAAGTCCCCTTTCAGTAGTGTTCGAAATGTCCTGCCTGACTACAGACACAATAGACTAGTGTCAAATGCTTTGTGAGTGTGCAAGGCATAGTGTATTATACAGCCAGCTGTGCCCAGTTTCACCTCCCCATTCTGCCTGAGATGGCCCATTCAGGCACATCTAATCCCTCTATTGTGTAGCTGTGTAGCAGGCACATACAAAGGCCAACTGCCACTCAGACTTATTCATGTGACCCAGTAACAGGCTGCAGACACCAAATGGTTAGGACAAGAAAATGAAAAAAATTCTAAAAGTGGCATTTTCAGAACAATGACTTAAAACCTGACTTTCAAACATGACATTCCTACTTGCTCTCACACAAACGTCAGCACTTAATAAATGTAATAGGGTAACCCAATGTTATCATCTGGGAGAGGTAAGCTTCACAGTAGTGAATAACAAATTTAGAGGCTTTTTACTACTAGGACATATAAAATTTAAAAGAATATGTCCAATTTTTTAATTTTAATGTACCTTGTCCGAAGGGCTGTTTAGGGCCTACCTGAGGGGTGACTTATATGTATTAAAAGGTTTAGGCTTGGCAAAGGGGTTATTTTGCCAAGAAGATTTGGCAGTTTTAAACTGCTAACTGCTAGCAGGCTGCAATGGCAGGATTGAGACATGTTTCAAAGGGCTACTTAGATGGGTGACACAAAAAATGCTGCAGGCACACTTGTAGCATCTAATTTCCAGGTCCTGGCTATATGATACATTTCCTTTATTAGGAACTTATAAGCAAATTAAATATGCCAATCAGTTATAAGTCAATTTTACCAGTATTAGGGAGTGAACAGAAGCACGTTAGAACTGCTTAGCAGTGGTAAAGTGCACAGAGGCCTCTATGGCAAACAAAAGCGAATTCAGCAATAATAGGAGAGTTGAAGGCAAAACGGTTGGGGGAAGACCACCCCAGGTCTAACACTGAAGAATTTTGAATATTAGATTCATGCTTTGAAAAAGTATTGAGTTAAATTGTATTCAAAATTCTATATGAAACTGTAAAATAAAAATGACAAGGCAAACAAAACAAATCATGGAAAATAACCAAAATGTGATTGATTAATCAGAGCTACAATCTGGAGATTACTGGGTAAGCCACCAATTACATAGCTTAATATAAGGAAACATGTCTTGACTCTGCCCATAAACCTCTAAAGTTTGTTTCTTAATAGGGATCCAAGTGATTCTAAAATTCCAGACAGAACTTTATAGCTATCAAAAACATATTGGTTATCTGCAGCGCAGGATTCTTAGAACATAAAAATGCAATTTGAGGAGAATGGCCAATACATTACCTCCATTAAATTATGGCTTGCTATGGGCTGAACAGGACTCAAGGGCATCTTGATGAATCTTATGTGCTACCAAACTAAACTGAAATTCTAATGTTTGTTTAAAAGTCCAGGTTTTACTCACAGTGTTTTTGTTGTATCCTTTTTTAATACAGAAAGAGGAAGTGAGAGGAGATATTGCAATATTGTGCAGTCTGATGCTTTCTCTCTTCATTTAACTGGTACAAACAAAAAAAGAGGCGCTACCAAAGGGGAAGTGAATTGCAGAAGACGTCTTATTGTGAAGGAAGTATACCATATCCTGTACCAAGTCATACTTAAAAAACTATTTGAGGAAAAGGATGCAGCATCTTCAATTACCCAAGTTGGCATGCTAAACCATCGTCCGGCTCTTCACCCAAATAACCAATCACTTACTGTAGGGGTGGTCTGTGAATGTAGATCTTTGGTAGAGTGTGGAAATCTCTTCAAATTACGTGCGATTCAACCAACTAGGTCTGAAAATGCTTGGTTGACATTTAGTACACTCAGGGGCATATTCACAAGGACTTATCGCCGAGTTATCGGCACTTTAGCGCATCAAAAGTGTAGATAGATTTATCGCCCCATTCACAAGCGGGTGCAAACTGCAGACATCGCCAGTATTCCCGCGATAACTGCCGCAAAATTTATCTCCACGGGTGACACCACCAACTAACCCTAATGAGATGCCGAGTAGGCGTTCCCGTGCAAAAACACTCGAAAACACCACTTCACCACATTCACAACGAACTTCCAGATCCGCGATGCGAGTCAAAACCACGCGATAAGCTGCGGTAGCAGCAGGTATTTAACACCTGCCCATTGCTGGTGTAAAGCAGGACGACTACCTGCAGTAGGTAACGGAGCCCCGCCCACAGCCACACCCGAAGAACAACTGACGCCATGGAGCTACTCATCATGCAGCTTGGAGCCCCAACAGGTCCACAACACCCACCGCCACCACCCCCAGGACCGCCACCACCCCCAGGACCCGGACTACCACAGAGGCAGCGTAGAGTAAGACAGCGGACCTACCGAAAACGCACTAGTCTCTCAGACCTAACGCCCGAGGAAGCCATTGCCCACTACAGGCTCAAAAGGACAACCATCATCCGCATCATGACCCACATCGGCCACAGGCTGACGGTCCCAGCACAGCGGACAACCAACATCCCTCCGCAGACAAAGCTGCTGGCTGTGCTGCACATGTTGGCCTCTGGTACCTTCCAACCAACAACGGCCAGAGTCGGAGGAGTCTCACAGCCAGCCCTATCAAAGTCCATCACACCTGTCCTGGATGCCATCATCAGCTTCATACCCCAGTACCTTCACTTCCCCCACACTGCGCAGGAACAGCTGGAGACCAAGCAAGGCTTCTACGCCATTGCTGGATTCCCTCACGTGTTGGGGGCTATTGACTGCACACATGTCCTACTTGTGCCCCCTGCCGACACTGCACACACCTACCGCAACAGAAAGCACACGCATTCCATCAATGTGCAGGCAATAGTGGACCACCGGGGAATGTTCACCAATGTCGTCGCAAACCACCCAGGCAGTGTGCACGATTCCTACATCTTCCGACAGTCCATCATCAACCAGCGCTTCCAGGATGGCACCTATGGAAATGCACTGCTCGTTGGTAAGTACCAAATCAACACACCACACACCTCAAATCCACCATCACACAATGCACAACTGTGGGAATGCACACGTGACTAAACCACATACAACATGTCACTCAACATGCCCACCTACCAGACACGACAAAACAACTCCATTGGGATCCTGGGCTTCCCATGTACACAAGCCAGCTACATCATGGCACCACAGCCACACAACAGCTGAATGTGTGGAGAGGCGGAAATCAGGCATGTGCGAAGGAGGCAAGTGACCCATGAATGGGAATGTACACAACGACAAGTGTGTCGTGAATGTGCTGGACAGACCTGGGTATGCAAACCTCAGAAATGTCCATTCAGACATTAACAGCTGGTGTCTGGAAAGTAGTGGACAGTGGACGCAACCATGTCACCTCAGGCTGTCGGGTAGATCGCGGAAATGTCGCTCGCTGCATCCCCCCCTGTGTGCGTGAGCGTAGTGGGTTGGGCTGGCTTACGCCAGGCATGCGCAGGAGTGTGGATAAAAACACCGTGGCGATGAGCGTGGTGCTCTCCCGGAATGGCCAACGTGACTGCCAGGGCGGCGCCTCTCAGCCCACCACGAGGCCGACGCCGTGAGCAGTGGGGCCGGCGAGCCTGTGCGCCTGCTGCACCCCAGGCCGCTGATACCCAGACCCGGCTTGCCCGCCCCAGCGCACCCAGGCCTCACTGCTCACCTGCCGACACCGGCGTGTGTCAAAGAGGGCCCACCACGTGCCGGTGCAAGCTCCAAGCCCCATGCCCTCGAACTTGGCAGCCTCCTCAGACCATCGCTGTCCTCTGTGACACAGGCCCCCAGGAGACCTTATTCGTTGACATACTCCACCGCTGCAGCTGACCTACACTGCAGTCCAGTAGGTCCCACATCTAGAACTGAGTCTTGATTAATCAATGGCAGAGTTCATGCCAGTGAACGCAGGGAGAGCAGTGAGAGGAAGATGCGGTTAAGTCCTGTGGAAACACGGATCACCGTTACGGAGGAGGTCGACCACTAGCAAGGACTGACCTGGTGCCACTAACCCTGTGCGCCGTGAGTCACCGTCAGCCTCCGGCAGAACATTGTTGGTGTCTGAGCCTGTGGCCTGGGGGTTGTCATCAGCAACTGGTAGGTACGGACTTGGTGTTTGGCATGAGTCTGTGGCATTCATATCCGCCATGTTGCCGGACACAGCTGGTACGTGCCCTCTGCATCATGCCCTGGGGGTACACCTCCCACTCTCCCCCGAGACACTCCGCGAAACCACCTTTGATACCTACGAGACCCTGCTCTGCTCTCATGACCCTACCCCAGTGCACCGCAAGTCAGCGTCCCGTGGCGGGAGGCCCGTATCGGCAGCTGTGCATCCGGGGCCACTAACTCTGTGCAACTCAAGTCATGGTCCCTTGCTGGTCAAACATTGTATTTCTTAGTGCCTGATGACTGTTGTAGTTGTTGCCAGCACCAGCCACTCCCTGAGGGCTGGCTTACACTCACCCCACACACAGCCAGCACAGGCGTCACTGGACCAGTGGGCCTGCCAACACATCATGCCGAACCAAGTATTGACTCTTTTCTCTCTACACTGTCACAGGTGATCAAGGATATGCACTCTGCCCTTGGATGATGACACCCCTCCGAGACCCGAACACACCCGCCCAGAGGCAGTACAATGCGGCCCACATACGCACCAGGGGCATTGTGGAACACACATTTGGCGTGTTGAAGTCACGTTTCAGGTGCCTGGACGTCACAGGTGGAAGGCTCCTGTACAGGCCAGACATCATGTGCAAGATGATCGTTGCATGTTGTGTGTTGCACAACATCTGTGTACGCACCAATGCCCCATGAATCCAAGTGCCAGAAGCACCGGACGATGATGAGGACGATGGGGCAGGTGGCCCACATCCCACTGCAGCTGCGGCAGGAATAGCCCGTAGGAACACCCTCATTGCCAATTTCTTCACATGAGCACGTCACATAGTGACCGTCCCTGGCAATCATGGGACAGTACAAAATGTCCACAGGCACAGCATGTGTGAATAAATGATAATTGCAGGTTACAGGTTGTACTCGTACATTGTCATGTCACAGTTTCCTGCTGTTCCAGATGTGATTGGCCATGTTGTGCACATGTGCGGCACCAGTTGTGTCCTGTGTTCTGTTGTGGAGGTGTGCTGTTTGTACCATGATGTTGTCAATGTCAAGGTGCCCTTATTCTTATGTGCGTATGCTGCACGGTGGATGAGTCGCTCATGCAGCTCTGATTTGGCTGCCACTTATCCCTTTCATGCGGTGTGCCTTTCAGTTCTGTGCTTCTACAGTGCTGAGATGTTGCACTCTCAGGTAACTTGTGCTCTTTGTCGAGTTGTGACTCTTGGGCATGGTTTGGCCACAGATGTGTTGTTGGCATCAGGGGTTGTTTGTGCAGGTGGATGTGTCCGAGTGTGACCTGCTCCTTTCGGGTTGTGGTCCGCACTCAGCCACCTCAGTTTCGTGGCGTGCTCATTGTCATGATGATTGGACTGCAGCCATGCTACTCGTCATGTGGTGTCTCTTGCATTGTCAGTGTGGCTGACGTATATGCATGTTTGCTGTGTTTCGCACTTGTGCATGTGTTGGTTGTGTGATTGGTGATGTGTTGGGTGGGGGCCCCTTTGGGCACATGGTGGACGTGGGACTACTTGGTGTTTGTGTGTGTGCTGAAGTGTTCCCGTGGGGTCAGGGACATGATCCAGAGTCATTGTGGGTGTGCAGTGTGCTCTGCTTAATTGTGCATGTGTGCCATTGTGCCCATCTCCCCCCGTCCCACCACTCCCTGGTCGGTACGCACCCTGTTGATGTTGTGTCAGGTCATGTTGAGCAGTGTCCGGATCCCCAACTCCTGTCACCGTCACCCGACTGATGACCGTGGCCACCATTTTCTCCATGTCATTCGGCTCCTGGTGTTCTGCTGGCCCCCCTCCTCCGAAGTGCGTAGCTGCTTTCATGTTGGCTGCAAGTTTCTGCTTGGTTTTGCCATTCACATCAATCCAGCGCCTCTTGTCCTCTTCCATTGTCCTCCTCGGCGCTGCGATGGCATTCACATGGTCCAAGATGATGTGCCATCTTTGCGTCTTTGTTGCCAATGACACGTTGGAGGTGACGTACAGTTGGTGGTGGTGTTCTATCTCCTCCATGACGATTATCGGGTTTTCATGCAGACTGTACCCCGTCTTCCTCTTCCTCTTCTCATTGCCCTTCCACGACCCCTGGATTCCTGGCTGTTCCTCCGTGGGGCTTGTGGGGTTCATGTTGTCCTCTGCAGTCGGGCAGGGTGCATCCGTGGTACTCCGCAGTTCATTTCCTTTTTAGTGGCATTTTCCATATGCTGTTCGTGTGCTTTTTCCCGCATTACACATGGGTATTGCTGGCCTCTCGCTGGTTATCACTGTTTTCTTATCGCGTTTGGGCCCATCGCGACTTTTTACGCGTTGGGGTTTGTGTTTTTACCTCCGTAGCAGTGGTTGTATCGCGGACATTGGCCGCAGTTTCGGTAGACTATCGCATGGTACCGCCATGTTGTGAATTCCACGTTAACACGGGGTTATTTTCCTGCGATAGACTGCGATGTGTAAAGTTGCGATAACCTTTTTTGGCGATGTTTAGCGTGCGTTCTTGTGAATATACCCCTCAATGTGCTATTGAGTTTGGTGTGCTGCTGAAAGCCCCCCTCGTGTTAACATTGGCTTAGGTAGAAGAGGACTGTGTTTTATTGTCGTCTTCCTGTTTCCAACTACAAAAAAGCAAACTGAATAGTTATGTACATCAATCTGTTGACATGTTTCATGCCTCAATTAGCCCTGAACTGGGCCTGTGGCATTTCATTAGGACAACAATGGAGGTCCCTGGTTTCCTACATCCACTCAGACTAATCAACCTGTTTGATGTCAAAGTTTGCGTAGGATAATGTACTTGAACCCAGTGGTGGCTGGTGACATTTGAAAGTGGTGGGGCGTAAAATTGTTTTCATACTCCACCCCAGCGAGCGAGCGAGCGAAAAAAAGAGTGGACAAATGGTGCATTTTCAAGCAAATTTGAGAAAGCAGGAAGGTTAATAAAGCAATGGTGAAAGTGCAGTTATTACATTAATAAAGATCCCTCCCAAAGACATGTCCAGTACAGAGCCACAAGTGGGCAGGCTGTTCGGTATAAACTTCAGAGGAACCCCCAAGACTTAGTGAGGAATTTCCACTACTGTAACTTAGAATGACAGGACCACCTAGGCTTGTTAGCATCACCGACTGCGCTTGCTTACCTTGTGACACTGCATTTGAGCACAGAAAGCAATTTTTTTACTTTGCTTTCTCGCTGGTGCGAGAAGAAACATCAGATGAAGTGCATTCATTTAAAGTTTGATGCATTTCCACTTCCCTCTGCCTAGCATTCCCCTAATGGCCCGCCGCCTCTCCGGCCGCACTCACTTTTACATTACTCCCCAACACTCTCTCACACTGTTTCTGCCTGCCTCTATTTTTCTCTATCATTCTGGCTGTGTCCTTCTGTCTTATTTTCTCTCCCAATGTCTTTCTCACTCTCTCTCTAATTCCACACCTTCATACGGATCTACGGAGTTGGAGGAGAAAACAAATGTAAGATTTAATTCCTTTTGAAAACATTCAAAATAAACAAAAAACAAACACACAAAATAAAACTCCACTTTTCCCCCAGGAACAGCAATACAAAATGTGCAACTGCGGCGAGCAGAAAAGCCTGAGTCTGGCATTTATAGTGACCTTTCCATTATTCGTCTCAGGATCTCACTATCTCGAAAGTGAATTGAAATGATTGGAAAACAACATTAATGTGCAGGCAAACACAACCATCTAAATAACCGATGTCGGAACGATCAAACACTTTAAATATTTGATACATCTTGGTAGCTCAGGGCTGTTTCATTCGACAAAACAAAAATATACAGCCGGTGATAGCGTTTTGTAATTAAAGGTGCCCCCGGGCAAAGCTGTTCTTCACTGAATAATGCCATAATCTTTACAAATCCTCCTGCATTCTTGAAAAGACGCCACTAAGTCAAAGGCAAACGCGGAGCAAAAAAATATAAGACCAAGGGCACTCAGGATGCAATAAAAAGAGCGGATTAGATCAACATTACTTTCATTACATTATATTGTATTTGTGTTATTAGCCTGGGCCTGGCACCTATCCAGGCAGGGGACTGGAGCGTGAGTGTGATTCTGTCTCTTCAGCCAGTGATGGGAACCACACTCGTGCTAGGCCGCCCTCTGCTGTGGCGTTTGGGAGATAAGCTGGTGTCACTTCACAACGTCACCTCCACTGGTGTCACTCTGAACACCTACGAGAGGGTCACTTCTGCCACCTCTGCTGGGCCTACAAGTGTGAAGTCGACCATCTGCCGGAGATAGTTTGAGTTTTGGCTGTTTACCCCACTGTTATCTCAGAAGTGAGCGGCCTATATGTGGTGTAGGAAACCGCATACAAGAACGTTTCAGCAGGGGCGGTGCGTCCATTGGGGCGCTGGGGCGTTGCCCCACTAGCCACATGGCCCCATTAACAGTCACAAGCAACTAGAGTAGTTGAGTTCATAATTAAGTAATAAAAACTACTCGCTCGTCGCTCCGTTCGGAATCTGCACTGGAAGACAGTCTCAGGCAATCGGCTGCTGAAGGCGGTGGGGGCGGGGCTGGCTGCGGCAGCAAAGGTTGAGTGACAGCAGCGCTTACTAGCGCAGCTGCAATAGTGCGACTGTGCGCATGCTCGATTTTGGCTGGTCATTTTTATGACCAGCCCGAACATGCGCACTACAGCCACCTCCTACTACCATCCTGTAGCCAAGAGAGCGAGGGGAGTCGGACCCGAGAGGCCGAGGTTGCTTCATGCAGCAGCCCCCGGTCTCCTAATGGGCGGGCCGTCTCTGTGCCCTCGCCAATCCTGGCGCTGCTAATGTAGTGTCTGGATTGGCAGAGACACTGCGCAGCCTGAGGGCAGGCATTAAAACATTGGATGCCGTGCGTGGGTGGGTGGCACTGCCGCACTGTGATTGGCCATCGTTAGTGAGAGACCTTATCCTCCTCCTAGTGCGTACTGCGTAGTGACTCACGGATGAGGCCTGCTACCCCGCGGTGCCCCAGTGTGGTGCTGTGAGGGGTCTGGACTTTGCACCCTGAGAGATGACGGCGGGACTGGGCTGGTGGTGCTGTTTCGCCTTCTATGAGCCGAGGTTCGCCCAGGCAGTTGGCGGCCCTACACAACGATCGCAGCCGCCTAAAATTTGACGGCTGTAGTTAGGCGAAGCAGGCCTTGAGATGGGGCCCTAGCAGCTGAACTGGTTGGCGGAACGTGCAGCGGGATTTGGGACTGGAGGTCGGAACTAGGTCGCTCCCTGCAGCCATCCTTCTGGTCTGCAACGTGGTTGGCCACACAAATACGGAACCCGAACTGGCCCCAGACCAGCGGACTACAGGTACTGCCTGTGTCGCCCACCGGCTGCTAATTGCACACAGAGGCGGCGCGGACCCGGTAAGTTGTTTGCTTGTTTAATTTTAATCTTCCCTGCCCGACACCCCCCACCTCCCCCCATGAGTATTGGGAGCGCGAGCCACGACTGCATTATGATGTTTTAAAAGGCGGTCAATTTTACGAAAATTCGATGGAATTAAACGTGCTGAAACGCAGTGGTGGCTGGTGACATTTGAAAGTGGTGGGCGTAAAATTATTTTCATACTGCACCCCAGCGAGCGAGCGTAGCGAGCGAGCCGGAACACCTAGGGGGGGTTAGGGGGGATTCTCCCCCCGAGAAAATTTTGAAAAAAAGAGTGGACAAATGGTGCATTTTCAAGCAAATTTGAGAAAGCAGTATGAAAATAATTTTACGCCCCACCACTTTCAAATGTCACCAGCCACCACTGCGTTTCAGCACGTTTAATTCCATCGAATTTTCGTAAAATTGACCGCCTTTTAAAACATCATAATGCAGTCGCGGCTCGCGCTCCCAATACTCGCGGGGGGATGTGGGGGGGGGGTCGGGCAGGGAAGATTAAAATTAAACAAGCAAACAACTTACCGGGTCCGCGCCGCCTCTGTGTGCAATTAGCAGCCGGTGGGCGACACAGGCAGTACCTGTAGTCCGCTGGTCTGGGGCCAGTTCGGGTTCCGTATTTGTGTGGCCAACCACGTTGCAGACCAGAAGGATGGCTGCAGGGAGCGACCTAGTTCCGACCTCCGGTCCCAAATCCCGCTGCACGTTGCGCCAACCAGTTCAGCTGCTAGGGCCCCATCTCAAGGCCTGCTTCGCCTAACTGCAGCCGTCAAATTTAAGGCGGCTGCGATCGTTGTGTAGGGCCGCCAACTGCCTGGGCGAACCTCGGCTCATAGAAGGCGAAACAGCACCACCAGCCCAGTCCCGCCGTCATCTCTCAGGGTGCAAAGTCCAGACCCCTCACAGCACCACACTGGGGCACCGCGGGGTAGCAGGCCTCATCCGTGAGTCACTACGCAGTACGCACTAGGAGGAGGACGAGGTCTCTCACTAACGATGGCCAATCACAGTGCGGCAGTGCCACCCACCCACGCGCGGCATCCAATGTTTTAATGCCTGCCCTCAGGCTCAGGCTGCGCAGTGTCTCTGCCAATCCAGACGCTGCATTAGCAGTGCCAGGATTGGCGAGGGCACGGAGACGGCCCGCCCATTAGGAGACCGGGGCTGCTGCATGAAGCAACCCTCGGCCTCTCGGGTCCCGACTCCCCCTCGCTCTCCTGGCTACAGGATGGTAGTAGGAGGTGGCTGTAGTGCGCATGTTCGGGCTGGTCATAAAAATGACCAGCCCAAAATCGAGCATGCGCACAGTCACACTATTGCAGCTGCGCTTAGTAAGCGCTGCTGTCACTCAACCTTGCTGCCGCAGCCAGCCCCGCCCCCACCGCCTTCAGCAGCCGATTGCCTGAGACTGTCTGCCAGTGCAGATTCCGAACGGAGCGACGAGCGAGTAGTTTTTATTACTTAATTATGAACTCAACTACTCTAGTTGCTTGCGACTGTTAATGGGGCCATGTGGCTAGTGGGGCAATGCCCCAGCTCCCCAATGGTCGCACCGCCCCTGCTTGAACCTAAACTTAAAATCTGTGTACTCATCGTAAACCAATCTGCCAGCAACGCCAAAGAAATGCCAATATTGGATGCACTGTTTCACCATCAATGAAAATAAAATGAAAACAAGGCACATCCATTAGCTACTAATGCACCTTCTCAGTGACTGCCCTTGAAAGTCATGGCGAACACATTCCACTTGGTTCATTACCTCTCTCTTTCCTCTTAAATCCTTCTCCCATTGCTCTTTTCCTGACCAACTCCAGGGCCTACACCCTGCTCGCTTTGAGGTTTTTGTTCATTATCTGTTGCCTATTGGTGTAATGCACGCTATGTTCATACAAATATCTCAGCACAATTTGAACACTTTATGAACACAGCAAAAAACACATACTAGGCATGAAGCTAAATTAAACAAGTTCTTGTATACTCACAAGGATTAATGCATTTGCGTACTCTACTGCAATAAACTGCTAAATAAATTAAATCCTCTCATCTAATATTTTTGCTATACTAGTACCATGTTAATATTGCTAATTGTCATTTCTGCAATACACAAACTGCAATTTGTATGACATCACAGCGTCTTCCAAAAGTACATTTATCACTTCCCATATGGTTCTGAGGTTTTCAGTACAAAACTAGATCTTGTTGGCTCTGCGGAAATCCTCAAGGTCTGATTCAACAAAGGCAAAAAACAATGGTTCAAATCTGCAGACAACTCAATATTTTTTCACAATGCAGGCACATGAGATGTCACACCAAGCAGTTACACAAATTCACAACAGCGGTTTGTTTCATAGAAGTGAAAACAACACCTGTCTTATAAACATTGGAAAAACTACACAGCTTACAGGTCTTGAATAAGTCCATTCCAGCAAACTTCTTTTTGTAAATTTGAAATCTTTTCATCTTCAACGGAGGCACAGTTGACAACTTTGCAGGCGCCTATCATTACAATGTTTCTAGAAGTACCTATTGTACTTAATGTTTTCTTATGTCCTACTATTGATTCTGGAAGTAATTTTGACTCTTCTCCCAGCATGCCCGCAGGAGTGTTCCTGATCTGCAAAGCTGGGCACTGAGCTGCTACAGCTCTTAGGCCCATATGTGCGAAGGCATTTTGCATTTGCTAATGGTGCGATTTGCTATTTCAGGACAGGCATGTACGAAAGGCATTTTCGTTGGTGCGAATTGTGATTTCCATCATGTAGAAATCACCTTTTGGGAATTCCTAATTAGGATATTGCAAATTGTGATTCACAAAGAACAAATTGCTAACACTATGTTCAAAGGATTTCCTAATTGCGAATAGTCGCAAAATGGCAGTTTAGGAAATGCAATTACCATCTATGTGTATCAGATGATACCCAAGTGCAAACTACTAAAAGTCACCCAGAATACACCTGCCTCTTTCAGAATGGTAGCTCTGTATGTCTTGGCAAGGAGGATGAGGATTTTGGGTGGTAGGCAGAGAAGGAGACAGGAGAGGATATTTAGGTTGAGGGTCACACAGACTGAGGAGCAGCTATATGAGAAGTACAGACTAAATAGTTAGGTAATTCTGGATTTAATAGCTGAGTTACAACCTCAGCTACAGACACAGACCCCAACAGTCAGAAGCAATTAAACCCCATCACATGTGCAGGTATTGCGTTGTCTACACCTTTTAGCTTCTGGCAGTTACCCGGGAGTCATGGCAGTGGCGGGGGGGGGGTCACAAAGTGTTTTTTCTAGGTTTTTCCACAGGTTTCTGCACATCATGGTTAGCAAAGTGAACACTATATTTATTTTCCAAATACTCCCCAATATTTAGAACAGACCAAACTAAAGTTTAACCAGATAGTACTGTTTCCCAATGTAATTGGTTGTGTTGATAGCACACATATCACCATGTGTCCCCCCTCTGTAAATTAATTCATTTATAGAAACAGAAAAAGCACACATTCTCTCAATATACAGGTAGTGTGTAATGCCTCATGCCTCATAACTGACCTTGTAGCCAGATTCATAGGCAGCACACTTGACCCCCATATGTTTCGCCACAGTGGAATAAATAACCGTCTGCCTTAGGGTGATTTTGGCAATGGATTTTTACTTGGTGAGAGAATTGCAAACGTAATTCATACAGTGTCCAATAGTGTGTTAGTGAAATGACCTAATAGTCTATCTTGCTCATATTATTTAAGGAGACAGAGCATATGCCTTGCACCCTTGGATACTGACACCATAGTTGCATCCAAGTACCAGAAGTGAAAGGCAGTGCAACAGGGCACATAATACAACACAATCAATAATTGAGCGTACCTTTGGAATACTCATTTCAGAAGTACCCACAAAACTGGTGGAGCACTACTCTAAAGACCAGAGACCTGTTGTAAAATCAGTGCCACATGTGCCATTGTCCACAACTTAGCAATGAGGAAGGGTCTGCATAACATCAACATAGAGCCAGAATCAGACTTAGATGGCAAACTGCCACCACTACAGATTCAGCAGGATGGGACACGTACAGCAGAGGGCCAAGTTTGAAGCACAGAGATAGCCAACAACTATTTTTAAGGTAAGAACGATGACCACATCTAAGAAATAGGCAACATGATGATGGTAATTTTTTCTGCATGGCTGAAAGTTAACCTTTCATTCTGGATATAATTCTTCATCATAAATTGCATCCATACAGGATGTTTTTTTTTGTAACAAAGCAACAAAGTTTGAAAGCACAAACATAACAAAGTAGTCTTATATATCTGAGTGTCACCAAAAGTCACTTTTTACGGCCTCTGGTGTTGGTCACCTTCTCATCAGGAATTAGCAGTGGAGGCAGGGATATATCTGTTCCAGATGTATGTTGGCGTGTTCGCCTGGTACAGCATCCATCTGGGGACAGACAGGTTATGTGTCTGAATGTTTTCCAGAGCTGTGGTCACTTGGACCAGCCCATGTACAACATCTTGGCAGATGTGCCCCATGTCATTTTGGATATTGACAGTTCGCCTGGCAAGATTGGTTGTGGCTATGACCAATCAATTGATAGATTTAGTGAAAGCATCATAGCGTGCCGTGCACTGCATGTGCCTGAGTCTTTGCAGATGTTGCTCCTTCTCCATGGCAGCAATTCAACAGTCTTGCCATTCTGCAATTGCAGCATTGGCTTTGACATGCTTTTCAGATGCCTTCTGTGGCGGTTAGTGACATAAAAATACAGTGGGGCGCTATTTACGTTAAAACATTCATTGTAGGAAGCTGGCTCTCTATATACTACACCAACATGAGGTATGGTGTGCAGAGAGTGCAGTGGATCAACATAGGCTAAAGTAGATAATACTAATGCTCTCTTTGTGGTGGTGTGAGTGAGCAGTTAGGCTTATCAGAGGGCACCATTAAGCATTTGTAGTACACACAGTGGCAATAAATGAGACACACATTCAATGAATACATCTGAGACCAGTTTATAAAAATAATACTTGGTTATATTTTTTTTGTAGAACCACAGAACTTTGTCATAGGTAAATACGTTTTTCAAAAGAAATACTTTTCAGTTTCAAAAATGGACACAGTGCAATTTTCAGACTTTGCAATGTTAACCTATGGCAGGGAGAGAACATTCAGCATACATAGGGATAACTTACAAGACCTGTCTTCGGAAGTTAAGGTAAATATTGGCAAGCTTCAGTTCAGCATCAACAGTGCACCACCAGCGGCACTGGGGTGGCTGGGTGCAGGGTGCGAGTTCAAGGTCAGGCGCCCATTACAAATGAATGGGAATTGAGGGCAATCGGTCAGAGTTGCTTACAGGTGAGTAGCAGCGGCTTGGGGTGCCAGTCTCCGGGGGTTGAACCAAGCACTGGACAAGGTCCAAAGCAGCATCAACACTACACCACCAGCGGCACTGGGGCGACCGGGTATAGGGTGCCAACACAGCATCGGGGCACAATGCAAAGCAATAGAGAAAGTCAAAATCGGAATCAGGCTGGAGGCTCAGGTCAGTCGAAGAGAACCTACAGCTGCCGAGGTAAGTCGCGATGCTCGGGGACTTATGGACACCTTTTGTCCTCTTTACCAAGGCCTAGGACGGACAGGTGCAGGGGTGCCTTTTGATGTCGGAAATGGCTTACCGGAGGAGGTCCTGGTTGGGGGGGGTCTTCATGCAGAGGCTGCAGGCAACATCGGGGAGTCTAGGAGAGAGGAGAGGTCAGCACATGGTGCACTCAGGCTCTGGAGTGCTGGGGAACCTTGCTGGAACCGGTGGGCCACTTAGACTTAGGCCAGAGGCATTGGGTGCATAGGTGGAAGCGGGGCGGGCTTTGTGGTTGTTCAGGTCACATAGTCTTGATCTTAATTGAAGGCAGTCAGTCCTCCCAGGGTTTTGGAGGTCACTGGGTGGCAGGACGAGTTGTCTTTTGGTGCAGGATCATCGAAGGCTGCAGACAGGTTGGTGGGGCTGGGGCCAAGTCAGTTGGTCTCTGCAGTCTTCTATGCTGGTGCAACGCTGTAGTGTCCAGCTCTTCTTAGGTCATCAGGAACTGAAGTTCAGGGCTCAGACGGGCCACCTAAATACTTCATATCGGTTTGTTTAAAGTGAGTGCAAGGTAATAGCCAATGAGCTACTTACCGTAAGGGTGATTACACCCTCTAAATGCTCACCCCACATGGGGGGTGGCCTTATCTGTGATCCTGATTGGAGGACTCCCACAATCTTCAAGATGGTGGGCACTGAATAGTGTACTTCACCCCGACTCCAGCACCTGAGGGGTGGAGTTGGCAGAGGGGGAACACCTCCTATTCTTTCTATTTTTTCCCGCTTGTCCTCCTACCAAAAAAGGGGTGAGGACATGAAGGGGACCTGCTCCCCTAACAGGAGAGGCTGTGGTTGCATTACAAAGGCAGCAAGGCCTTTGAAGATCCCCGCCACAGATGGCTTTCACTGACCAGGGGGGAGGTGTGAACAACTCCACCCAGGATAGGCATTGTTCTCAGCCTCAGAGTGCACGGGCGCCCTCCACATGAGGTCAGAGCTCTGTCTGGTGGTAGCAGGCTGGCTCAGGCCAGTTGGTGACCACACTAAGATTTGGTAGGTTTCACTCAAAGGGATCCTCCGTGTGCACCTTTTAATAAATCTGTACAGGTTTATTATGCTGAGATGTTTGGTCCCAAATACCACATATTTCAGTGATGCCATCATGGAGCTGGGGAACTCGTAATGATGAGTGTCCAGCCCATAAACGTACTATGGCTTCCCTGGTCACTTACAATATCCAGGAATCAACAAGGATATTGCCAGGGGCATATCTGCTCATGTAGATATGCCCTCAAAGGAGATATAGTGTACCTTGCCTTAGGGCTAAGGTCTGCTATAGGGGTGCCTTACCTATATCTCATGCAGTGTCTATGGGCATGGCACACAAGGATGTGTTAGATTAAGAATATGTGGCACATCCTCACACGCCAACTGTGAGTCGCACTGCCTGTAGTACACAAAACTTCTTCATAATAAACCACTTTCCAAACAATACTCCATGTTTAGTCCATATTTTTATTTAAGCTTCTTCCATACTTTATCCATTCGCTGCAACGCGACATAATTCCAAACTTTTTCTAATGACACAGTCAAGCCCATCCAGGCCTTCAATGTGTCACGTGGGAATTAATAGATCGTCCCGGGTAGCTTCAAACTTATTTCCACCCAATGCATTACGGCAGTGGTTCCCAAACTTTTTCGACCTGTGCCTCCCTTGACCACTTGGTCATTTCCCATGGCTCCACACTGTTACTTTTTATGGAGGATGGGGGGGGGGGGGATGTAAGTCAGGCCTCGGCAGTACTTGCATTTTTCTCCCTGAAAATAATCGGGATGAAGCTGATGAAGGTATTATAATCATATACGCAGGGTGTTTCGCATTACTAAGGCGGTGCCTCTAATAAAATATTCCTAGTTACACTTCTTTGCCCATGCCTTTTTTAGAGTACCCTCTCAAACTTTTTTATCCCACTTACAGTGCTAGATAGCACCCCCATGCATGTAGGCCCATTGTCAAAGTGTTTCTGCGCTTTAAGTATATTTGCATGCACTTCCATTTCTACCCATGTCATACGTGCCAACACACCTGTCTAAGCAGGGTGACTCACGATTTTTTAAACCATATATAGCTTTATTTTTGCTCTCTCCTCCCTAAAACTGCCTCCAAATCAATGCAATTAAAATAAATTCCTCAGTTTTTTTTTCTCTAAACATTCCTCTTTCTTGCTTCCACATGTTGGCATTATGCCGTATATGGTGTTTTACTTCCCTGTGCTCAAGGAGAGAGCAGGCCTGCCTGGAAATGTGTGTGTACTGAATGAAATGTGTACTGGAAGTACCTATGGTTCAAGTACAAATGTCAATATGTAATAATACTTACTGTGTTTAATAGACAGGACAACTGCACTTTCCTGATAACTTGCATTGGTGTAAAATGCATTTGGAAAAAAACGAAACTATTAACAAGTCTAACAAAATAAATCAGGCATCTTCCGCTTACTTTGGGAGTGTTGGAACGTGGGGATCCAGTAAAATATGGAGGTCACCTCCCTCGACATGCCATTAATTAAACACTATGTTTACAGCTTTAGGCATGTCATTTACAAATCATCGACATCTTGCGTTTAAGTCTAATTAGTTTAACTGAAGCCAACAGACCCCTGAACATTGAATGCATTAAAGTGCTTGGTGCGCAGCTCCCCTGGCTAGGTTTGATTGCTCCCCAGGGAGCCACGGCGCACAGTTTGGGAACCACTGCATTACGGGCTCTATACCCCTTCCTCAGGAGTAACTGAAATGTTAAAAAGGAAACATTAATATTAAACTCAGTTTCCCTAGAAGCTACACTCATCAAGCATGATCTCATTGTAAAACTTGCTGTCTGATGAATAATTACAGCTATATCCTGCGGTGACTTATTTCAACGTAAATATCATTCTTAATTACCCCCATGAATTTTGCTAAAAGCCATCAGAAATAAAATCCAATTCTACAAACAAAGACACCCATTGTGAATTAAAATATAAAGAGAAACACTTAGAACCCCACTCCATTCTATTCTATACCTGTTTGCTCTTAAACTCGTGAACGGCAGCAGTAACGTTGGTGCCTAAATACATACTGCCTTTATAACATATTATGCAGTTCTCACTGGGGGAAACTGCGCCTTAATGGCTGTAACCATTTATTAAGATTATCATCTTGTACTAGAGAGTTGTAAATCTAAAGATGGCAACAGAAATGGGACCGACAATTCATTAAAAAACTTTTTTTAAAGTTAGACTATTATGGCAGACATACTTGAAGTTTGCCTGACTGAGACCCCTGCAACAGCTAAGAGTAGCTGAAATGTGCAGTGCATTCAAGCATTCCGACTGGGTAATCTGGTGGGGATATGAGGTGAGGCAATGTTGACAGATCAGAATATGAATAGTACAAGATGTTCCTTCCTAACATAAAATATGAGCTGTCTTGCAGTGAATAAAGAACATCAGAAACATCGGTAATCAATAATACATAGCCACTGACTATTGATGAAAGCAAAGATTTGACAGCATACGTTCAACATCATTAGAATGGCACACTGAAGGTGGCTTTCTGCAGGGGAGTAATAAGCAGATGGAAAACAGCATTACTATTCGAAAGGCAGGCTGATGAAGGACCAGATTTATTTCCAAATCAAAAAGATTTATGGGACCAGATTTACTAAACTTTGACGCAGTGCAGTAGGGGAAGGTACTAAGATATGGCGCTGTTCTGCTCTCTCGTAGTGTTGGTGCACTTCTGGCTGCCTAGCACCTATTCGGGCACCCTTGCGCCACAATGGGCTGGTGCCTACGTTGTGGTGAGAATAGGTTTTGTACAGGAAGGGATACCATCCTGCACAAAAACTAGTCTTAGAGGCTTATTTATCTTTGCATGTGTGCTGCATGCAGGACGTTATGAGGAGAAATAAAGATATTTTTCCCTGTTACACCAGCCTGGGGTAGGCGCACCATTGTGGTTCAAATCCATGTTTACTGACTTAAGTAAATAAGGGTTTGCATTAAATTACATGGGTGGATGCAATAGAAGGCCTCTTGGGGTAAAATCCCACGCAAACCCATGAAAATCTTGATTTGCACAGCTTGGTAAATCCCAACATGGATTGTGTGTCTGGGCTGCACCAAATAATTAAGCCTGGGTGCTGAACTCCGCTCCGTTCGCGGAGTTTGCAGAATTTTCTGCACTCCGCGAAGCTCGTGGAGTGCAGAAAACACCGCTCTGTGTAGTGCAGTGGAGGCTTTTCCCCACTTGCACGCGCCAACCGTAAGTTGGAGAGCGCGAGTTGTCGCTTGGGTATAATTTCTACTCGAGCGGCAGGAAGTTCAGCCGAATGGCAGTTCGCACTGCACTCTGCCACTTGCGGAACTCCGCTGAGTTTTTTTGTCACTCTGCCCAGGCCTGCAAATAATAGGCACAACCCAGATGTAAAATCTTAGTAAATCCAGGCCATGATTTCTTAAAAGCGCCACATTACTAAACTCGAACTTTCTTTGTTATTCAGTGATATAGAAAACACATGTAGCACGTTTGGTGGTAATCCAGGGCACAAAGCCACCTGCAGAATGCAGTGGATATTTGGCTAGAAAACAGCCAGGGATTTGGGAAAAACGTGAGGAAATCTAAAAGTTATACCGATGTCCCAATTCGATTTCATTTGCGCTTATAGGGCGATAACTTATAATTCCCCAGTAATATCAGACCTAGGTATTGGTAAATCAAGAGCCAAAATTACCGCCTGGAATTAAGGGCCACTTCGTGTGAGGGGCATATTTAGCTCTCCTAAAACAGCGGTTCTTAACCTTTCGACTTTTATAGACTACCATTGAATCATTATTAGAAGCTAGGTCAAAGAAATGTCTATTATTTGAACCATAGAACAACACACAGAAATACAGTAATATCATACATAAATCAATTGCACAAATTATGACATCTTTTTGTTTCGCTTACAGACAAAATAAATAAACAAAAATCGAAATTTTAATTTTATTGGAAAGTTTATCCAAGCTTAACCTTTGCACTCACACAGAGTCAGCTGCAATTAAATAAAAAAAACTATCTTTTTGTCTCATGTCCCTCTCTTTACTTTATCACATCTCTTCTCTTTATCGCAAATGTCTCTACCTCACCTACATCTGCCTCACCTCTATCAATACTCCTCTCACTAAATCACCTCTCTCTCTAACAACCTCACCTCTTTCTTTCTCTTTCACTCACTGTGCCTACCTGTACCCTTCAATGCACTGCATCTTCCTCAACTACCTCTACCTCACTCATCTCTTTGTACCTCACTGCTCTGTTTCCATCTAATCTCCCTATAACTCTCCTCCATCTACTTCACTTGTCTCTCACACTCCTCTCTCTCTTTGCCTCAATTCTCTATCTTATTCTTTATCTACCGCTCCATTTCTCTACCTCACCTCTCTTGCTACCTCATTTCCCTTTCTCACATCTCTCTCACCAGCTCATCTCCCTACCCCATATCTCTCCCTCTCTCTTTTCTCTACTTAACCTCTCAATTTAACTCACCTCTCCTGTTCCTTCTGACTCTGTGTCCTATACCTGACCTTTCTTACCACCTTCCTCCTTTCTTGATAGCTCTCATTCTCTTTATCTGCCTCTATTTCTCTACCTTCTCTCACTTATCTTTCTGCACCGCCTTGTTTATTTCACCGTCTCTACTTCACCTCACTCTCTTCAAACATTTCTTTACCTCTCCTCGGTGTGTCTACCTCTCTCTTTACCCCACCTTACCTCTCTATCTCTTTGCTTCTACATCAACCTCACCTCTATTTTTCAACTTATCTCTATCTCTTGACTTCACTTGTTTTCATTCTATATCTCCTCACTCTTTCTACTCTTTGCTCCATTGTCTACCTTCTTCTCTGCTTCATTACTTTCTTTACATGACTGTTTTTTCTCATTTGCTACTCTCCCTATATTACCACTCACCAGGGCCGGCTTTAGCACTGGTGGCACCCGGAGCAATATTTATCATTGGGGCCCCCACACCCCATGACCGCCTCCTCGGATTCCCTCACTACCACCGGGCAAAATTGCCCCTCATCACTCCAATCACAAGTCATTGCTAAACACAGCACCCCCCTCCCCATGAAGCCAGTGCCTCCTCCACAGGTCAGCTCCCAGTGCAACTGCACCGGTCGCCCTGCCCTAAAGCCGGCCCTGCCACTCACTCTCTGCTGTACATGTTTCTATATTTCACAACCTCATCTCTCTACACCTCTCTACATGTCTATCTCTACCTCTCTCTATTTCACCTCTTTTTCTACCTCACCTCTCCCAACCTGATCCCTCACTGTACCTCACCTCTCTCCCTCTGTCTGAATTTCCTTCTCCCTATCTCTCCACTCACCTTTTTAACACACTTTAAAATGTTACCCTCCTTGCTTTACCAACTGCTTACTTTTTCTACCTCCCTGTGTCTTTACTTCAGGCTACCTCACCTTTCTTTCTTACTTCACCTGTCTACATACCTCTCTTTACCTTATCTCTATCTTCCTTCTACCTTTAATTCACTTCACTTGCTACAGTCTTCTTTTTGCCTCTCTGTCCTTCTTTTGTCATTGTCTAGCCAGAGTTGTGTACCCATTAAAATAGGACAAAGGGACAGGGGAAGATATTTGGAATTGCATGCACTGTGTCATTTGCGCAAGCCTCAACGTTTGAAATTTTGTAAACTTAAAAAAAAACCACCATGTGCTTTCTTACAATCTTAATGATATGACGTCATTGGGTATCAGCTCACTCTACAAAACCAAAACCAAATCAGTTCATGAAAAGCTTATCACATTCACCCAATGAAGTGATGAAAGCCACGTAAAGCACCTTTGATTTTCTTTTGCAGCGAAAATGGCATTTGTGAGAGAGGATGTATTCGTTATTCTGAATATCATGCATTTAAAGGTACAATCTCACTTACTACTTTCCACATCTTATTTTAATATTATGCACTAGTCCATTAAACATCCACCAAGTTGCCCTTCGTGTGCGTTCCCTACAAGGGGTGCACCAGGCAGGTTAATCCTTGAATACTGTTACTGCAAGAAAAAATGATATGGGTACACGTCCAACAAGAATTGTTTTTTATCAATGTTTGTTCAAACTTATTTGGTATCATTTAGCTTCCATATGCAGGTCCACCTGAGCTTTCAGCTGTCTTTATGTGCCCTTTTGGGAAACGGCCACTACAACGCGGCCGTTTCCACGCATAACCATAACCACGCATGCATTACAACGCATGCGTGGTTACAACGAATAGCCTTTACCACGCATACCTTTACTACAAGATACGTAGTAAAGGCATGTGTGCTAAAGTTAAAAGAAAAAAAAAGGGGGGGTTTGGGGGGGTCTCCCCCCCAAAAAAGCGTGGGATTAAAAAAGGGTGCTTGGGGGGGCACCCCCCAAAAACAAATTTAATAAAACGCACCTGTTTCCGTCGTTTAAAGAAAAAGATGTGGAGGCAATAGGCGTCGTTAGAGGAAACGGAAGGACACTTCCGCTTCCTCTTAACGACGTGCAACATCACCTCGGAAGATCAAGGAGAGGAGAGGTAAGGGGGAATGAGGGGGAGGTGTCGCGCAGGGGTAAGTACATTTTTAGGGTGATATCCTTAACATGAAAATGCCATTAACATGCATATTTTAACAACGAAAATCGTTGTAAAAGTATGCGTGTAAAAGGCATTTTCGTGGTAAAGGATATGCGTGGTGATGGCATTCGCGTTGTAACGTATGCGTGGTAAAGGCATGCATTACAACGGAATGCGTTGTAAAGTTATACAACCGCCCTTTTTTCTTAACGTTTAACTTATAATTTTTTTTTTTTGGGGCTTCATAGGGTCTTGAATTACTTGTAAATGGGTAACAAATTCAAAGTTTCTCCAAGCACGGAGTCCCAAAAATCCTTATGGTGGCACTGCATTTTAGTCATGCCTTTTTTTGGCTTAGTACCCTCCAGTAACATGGGGAAATATCACACTAACACCTCTATCATCAGTGAAAAAATCACATGGGAGTGGCTGTTGTGAGAAGGATTCAACGAAAAGCTGACATCAAACAGCAGAAAATATGTAAAATATCTCACTTATCAACAGAGTAGGAATTTCCCCAATAACTAGTTTCAAATTACATTAACACCACAGCACAACATAACACATATCACAGGTGTGAATAGACCTGGTGTCTCACTAGTGATTGCCTCCACAGACATATGATGTTCGTGTATTGACAATACACAAATATAAATAAAAAGTCATAAATACAAAAATACATACATACAGGGGCTTGGGGTCAGCCCACTTCATCCATTCGACATTCAACTGTGATTCACATTCTGATTCCACCCATTACAGCACACAGCATGGGGCAATCTATCAGCCCACTTCAGACTCTGGCTCTCCTGCACTGTGAGTAACAACATTTTTCTAATAGCATGTGCATTAATAGAAAGAAGTGCACTTCAGTGCCATTGCTGATTGGCCAATACTTTAATTTGCCAATGATTATTTATTTCCATTGTTAACCTTTTTACATTTTTTAAGTCATAGTTGTATCAAACTATGTATTTAGTTATAATAATTCAAATACACTAGTTTTCATTGCGTCATTAAGCATATTTTCATGATGTGAATTAAAACTGAAAAGGGTTTCTATACGTGTTCTAAGTACTTATGCTTGATAGGAAGCATAGTACTATTCTAGCAAAATTCTATGCAATTATTAGTTTTTTCAGTTTAAATTCCATTTAAATGGCTGCCTTGTTTAGAAAGCATGTTTTTTTCTTACATTTATTTTTGTGTCTTATGCTTAAAATAGAAAATAAAAAAATATTTAACCGTGGAACTGGCTGGGAAGGCCTGACCTACTGGCTTTCGAACATGCAAGACCTCTTAGCTTTGCCACAGCTTTTTTATTTCTTGTTGTCACATTGCATACCACAGGCGAGGATGAGGCAGGGAAATTATGGCACCGAAGTTGGGCTCTGTTTGAGTTTGTTCTTTGAAGCAGTTATATTATCACTATACATTGGAAGACTGTAGTTTTTTTTTGCAACAGACCCTTTTGACACACATTTTTCACTTTGACCAACATTAAGACCTTTTCATACACTTCATACATTATTACAGTTTTTCATATATTTCCCCGTTTTTGAAAAAAGCGAAGAAAACTAAAATGTGTAAATTCACTTTAATGAATTTTAGAATATCTAAGCTAGTGTAAGGCAGATAAACGTATGCCTGTAGATCTATGTTTTACATAGATTTCAAATGCATAACTGTATGAAATTGGGTTACTGGTTGGGGTGGGGGGTGAAACTCTGCTCAAGCAGCAACCACAATCTTTGTCAGGGTGAGACACAAGCAAACCTCAAATTGACCTGTGTTCAGCACTCTGGTAGATTGGCATAAAAGCAGTTAGACTTAGAGACAATGTGTAAAGTTATGTTCTGCTAAGTTCAAATGATTTCTAAAGCACACAGCTTCCCTGGAAGGGGCCTCCGAGTGCTAATCATGGGAGAGACAAAGCAGCGGCAAGGAAGTGAGAGCATCAGCTTAGCTGGAGAACAGCCAGGTCTTCAACCTTTTTACAGAATTGTAAGTGATTTTGAATCTTTCTAAGGCTAGGTGGCATTGATTTCCATAAAGTCGGGGCTAAGACATGGAAGGAGCAGCCTCCCATTCTGGCTCTGGTGTGATGCGGGATTTGAGCCAGGTTTAGATCTGCAGAGCATAGTGCTCTAGAGGGCCTGTAGAATGCATCCATCCAGCAATGGCAGTTAAACAGTTTTTAAAATTGAAACAGTAGCCAGCCGACTCTGCTGACAGGAAAATAATTAGCTGAGTGTCATCAGTGTATGACACTAGTGAAATTCCAAAGAATTTTACTACCTCAGACAGAGTTCTGACGTAAATGTTAAAAAAGGGTAGGGCTGAGCGCCAAACCCTGGGAGACGTCGTGCACCAGTGCTCTTTGGAATGAAGCAAAAGGGGGGGGATATAAATTGAAAAGACTGCTCTTTTATGAAGGAGGTAAACCAGTTCAAAGCTTTGCCCAGTACTCCCAGTTCAGAGAGGCGGGATTGAACATTCGCATGTGAGACGGTGTCGAAGGCTGCACTTAAATCTTGGAGGATCAGAGCCTGGGATTTGCCAGCATCTGCAGTGCTGCAGAGGGCTTCAGTCACTGTTAAAGGAGCAGTTTCAGTGCTGTGTGATGATCTGAAACCATTTTGAGAGCAGTCTAGTATTTGGTTGTGTTCCAAAAAATTGATTTGGAGGTTATTTACATGTTTCTCCAAAACCTAGGATAAAAATGGCAGAAGGAAAATGGGACAATAGTTTTTGGGCTGAATGGCCTTATAAAGAGAGATAACCTTGGCATGTATTCCATGCTGCTGGCACTTCTGCAGTACTCAGCGAGAGGTTGGCTAATTCTAGAAAGATAGATGTAATGCCCTCCTGAAATTTAAAAATGGAGTTAGGTTTTAGTGGGTTGTCCCGAGAACTGGATTCCAATTGACACATTAGGGTGGGCATTACATCTAGGTCAAGCAGAGCCAGTTGGTCTAGGGGTGCCCATTGTGTGTGGTAGGTCCCTGTGTCAAGAGAGGAAGGCTTGACTAATTGGCTGACTGAAAGTCCTTCAAACAGCAATAAAGTGAAAAGACAACACAAGAAAAGTCCCACACCAATTTAGGACAATAGAGTAAAATGTAATAAATTATTTGAGACTGAAACTACAGAAATCCAATCATTAAAAGTGGAGATATGGATTTTTAAAATTGTAAGTGAAATTTTTTCCTAGAAGCACAAAGCGCCAACTTTTGTTATCAGATCATGCCGGACTAGCACAATACAAAGTCACAATTTCAGCCGGACCGTGATGAAGTGGGGCGAGGCTACAGGGACCAAGTTAGGCCTACTAAACAAAGTACCTTAAAATCCTGGTTTGCTTAGTGTTGCGAGATCCCGTATCGAGGATGCATCGCGCAACAATTGTTCAGAGGAAGCTGCGGCGCTGCAATGTGGAGTCTTGCATTGTCATTGAGGATGCTGTCGACGAGGTGATTGTGATGCGAAGTCCTGCGTCTAGAATGAGTCATGAAGTGATGATTCTGAGGAAGCTCTGGGGCTGCAGTGAAAGTCCTGCTTTGTCGCTGACGATGCTGCTGACTAGCGGCTTACGATGTGAACACCTGCGTCGAGTATGAATCTCGCAGTGGTGGTTCCAATGAGGCTGCCGGCTGCAATGCGAGATCCTGCTTCAAGGATGCATCACGCAGCAGATGTTCTGATGCAACTGTGAGGAGATGCATCATGCTGCGTTGGTTCTGTTCACAGGAAAACCTGGCTCTTCGACAGACCCCCTCCTTGATGGACTGGAACCTGCAAAACCCCCCTCTCCCAGCGCCTTGAGACCCTTACGGGTGAGTAGTAGCGCTTAACAAACGCGTGATTGACAGGACTAGAGCTGGGCTGGCAGAGCACCTTTGGGTCTACCTCCAAAGGTCCAGGGCTGGGAAGGCAACACTTGGGGGTAGGACTCACAGCAGAGAGAGGTTGGGGCCTTTTCCTACCCTGAGGCTCTGATGAGGAGGCCAGCCAACTAGCTCTTGGAATCACTCTGGTAGTCCTGGGTTCAAGATGTGGGTCCAGTCTTTCTCACTCAGGAAGCAGTGCAGCGAGGCAACAGGGTAACGGAGTAGCAGTCCTTCTTGCAGAGAGGCACAGAAATCCTTCTGAATCTTTCACGGGTCCAGAGGTGTACTGATGAATTGGGTGTGAGGGTGCATTATTTATACCTAGTGCCCAAGTTGAAGAAGGATAAGTTTCTAGAGGTATACACCCCCCCAGAGGTGCTTGGAATTTCCTGTCTCCCTGGCCCCAGCTTGTCTGGGGTCGCTAAAGACTAATGTCAAACCCTTTATGAGTGTGCTCAGGCAGAGACACTGTGATGTGCAAGAGTGGTAGGTGACAGCTCCTCCTGCTCATCAAGTCAGAGATGGCCTTCTGGCCAACACCTATTCCCCTTTGTCTCTCTGTCTAAGAGCAATACACAAAGACCAACTGACAGCTACACCTAGTCATGTGACCCGGCATACAGGCTGCAGCCCCACCCGCCAGCTCCGCTCGACCAGCCTCGCCCTCGCCACAGTCCCCCGCATCCGGAAAACGACCGCCGGCGGCAGATCCTTCTCCCACCTCGCCGCCAAGACCTGGAACACCCTCCCCACCAACCTCCGACAGACCCAAGACCTACTGGCCTTCAGAAGACTCCTCAAGACCTGGCTCTTGATCAGTAGCAGCACCACCCCCCTCTTCCCCCAGCGCCTTGAGACCCTCGCGGGTATGTAGTGCGCTTTATAAGTGACATGATTGATTGATTGATTGAAAATGTCAACTTCTCTAAAAGTGGCATTTTCAGAATTGTGGCTAGAAATCTGAGTTTATCATTAAAGAGGGTTTCACATTACAATTCTTTAGACACTCACTTTACATTACAGCGTGCTCCAAATCGAAAGTTAGCACTTATTAAATGTAATATGGTAACCCAATGTTATCCTATGGGAGAGGTACTACGCCTTACAGTAGTGAAAAACGAATTTAAGAGTTTTTTCACTTCCAGGATATGTAAAACTTAAAAGTACAACTTTTTGAATAAACTTCACGCTGCCCTATGGGTTGTTTAAGGTCTACCCTAGAGGTGACTTATATGTATTAGAAAGGAAGGTTTAGGCCTGTAAAAATTTTTATTTTGCCAGGTTGAAATGGCAGTTTACACTGCACACACAGGCTGCAATGGCAGGTCTGAGACATATTTAAAAGGTTACTTAAGTGGGTGGCACAATCATTGCTCCATGCCCACTAGTAGCATTTATTTTACAGGCTCTGGGTACATGTAGTACCACATTACTAGGGACTTAAAAGTAAATTAAATGGGCCAATTGGGTGTAATCCAATGTTACCATGTTTAAATGAGAAAGTACAAGCACCTTAGCAGTAGTAAAGTGTGCAGAATCCGAAAAACCAGCAACAACGAAGTCAACAAAAACAGAAGGATGGAAGGCAACATTTTGGGGAAATCCACGCCAAGGTGCAACAGCGCCTCTTGAGGTTTTGCAACTCTCACAAAAGAAAATAATCTCTCAAATCTAATGAGGAAATCTTCAAACTTTTTTTGTGAATCTGGTGCACTGCCTTTATTATTTCAGACAGTCTAGTTTGCTTGTGAGATTGGCTACATGTTTCTATTCTTATAACGTTAACCTTCTTCGTCATGCGGTTCCAAGAAGTTGCAATGCTGCCTTTTCAATTAGACTCAAAAAAAGCTCGAGGCAGCTCCACATTAAATTAAAATTACAGAGAGTAAGAGCTTCTGCAAATGTTCGTGTCAGAGGTGTCTGTTCGTAAGAAAACAGTATTAGAGCTCATCAGGGATGCTCTGTCATCTAGCCACCTCTCCAGATGGCTGTCCTCTCATTTCGAAGAAATGTCGCCCTCACTGAATAGAAGCCTTCTCTGTTCCGGCCAGATCTCTCGAGACACACTTTGATAGACACTGCTATGTAATAAACTCTAGCCTCTCTCCCAGGTTGGTTTCAGTTTCCCCCGCTACTGATAGGCAGTAGGTGAAATGAAAACCTCATGTGTGTTTCCTCGGACTCTTCAGAGGAATTTACCCCATAGATGTCTCGGTGCCAAATGTATGTTTCTAACGGTGTCATTAAGGCTGGGGCCACGAGGGACACATATCTTTACACATGCAACACTGATGCATTTATGCTACCAAATGAGTTCTGCAGTTCCCCTAACACCGCGTGGTTTGTTAGACGGCAGGCATTAAGCACCTTGCAGGAAAGTTATGAGAAAGACCATTGGAAGCATGGAAAGAAATGTGTTCATGGTGAGGACTGTTTTTCCAAGCAATTCTCCAGCTCATCTTGACTAGCTTCATCTTTCTCCATGTGTAACTGTGAATAATAATCAGTGAATTCCTAGTGTAATTCTTTCCGCGCGTAAACCCCTCCTATAACCATGATTGGCGACCCTTCCCTCGACTGTAAGCACAACAAGATACTGTCAGTAGTCCATGCATCAGCACTTCTCAGGTGGTGTGCCTTATTTCTTCCTTTCCGGAATTAGTTCTCTAAGCAATGTGGGGACTTTGAGAATTCACTTTTTGAGCTCTCTCACATTAGGTTTGAGATCAGTCATTTCCTTATTCAACATTTGTCTCACCCATTGGCCATTTTAATACAAAGTCCCCAGACCACTACTTTAAAAGCTTCTGCTTCAACCGTGCCTCTTCCATATATCTGATTGTCCATCTGAACACAGAGGGGCATATTCTCAAGAACGTGCGATAACCATCGCAAAAATTACTTAACGCAACCTTCAACATCGCAGTCCATCGTGGGAAATTTACGCCGTGTTAACCAAGTATTCACAATACGGCGGTATCATGCGATAGTCCCCAGATAACCTGACAACTGTCCGCGTTAAAATCAACGCCACGCCTCAAAAATGCGAAACACGAACACAAAAAAAGCTGCGATGAGGCCAAGCGCGATACAAAAAGCAGCGAAAACCAGCGGCAGGCCTGTAAATCCCACGTGTCTGGCGGGAAAATGCACCATAGAAGCAACAAAAACAACACACCAGAAACATTCCAAAGTGCGTAGCAACATGGATGCACCCTGACCCAGCACAGAGGCCAACGCGAACCCCACAAGCCCCACAGACCACCAGCAAGGACCAACAGGGTCGGGGAAGGCCAAGGAGAAGAGGGAGAGGAAGACGGGGTGCAGTCCATAGGAAAACAAGACCAGCGTCACGGATGTGACAGAACACTACCAGCAACTGACCCACATTCAGACCACCTTGAATGCAGCCGGAGTGCCGAGGAGGCCAATGGAGGAGGCCAAGAGGCGCTGGCATGACGTGAAAACCTAAACCAGGCCCAAAGCCGCTTCCAACAGGAAGGCAGCTACGGTGACAGGAGGTGGGAGTCCTACGCCATAGGAGGAGCTGGAGGAAATGGAGGCCAGCCATCAGTGTGGAGATGGTGCAAGGAGGTGGGAGTACGGACACAGCTCGAGAGGACCTGACACAACAACAACAGGGTGAGTAACGAACAGGTTCTGGGGGGACGGGGGAGATGTGCACAATAGCACACATGCACAACGACGTGTAGCAAACTGCACACCCACAATAACCCAGGGTCATGTCCCCCATCCCCGTGGCACACTGCAGCACACACACATGGCAATCACAGCACATCCCATGACAATGCGGCACAAAGTGCAACACCGACACTGCAGAGCAGGGAACTGTGAGATGCATATGTACGGGTACAACTACACAACAGTAATGTAGTCCAAATGTCCACTGTCCCCCCTCAAATTTCCAGCACCGCCCAAACAGCCACAATGTACATTGTCACACAGTCTGCATATCTACAAGAACAATGCGCCAACATAAATGTCAACACAATGTCAACATGCATCTCCCCTACACATTGCAGAGGGACAAACAACACCTCCAGCAGGTCAGACCAGACAACCCATCAGTGATGCAGGACACGACCAACACACCTTCGACACTGACGCCCTACAACAGCCCATGGACATCCAACGCAACCCACCACCAGGACCAGGGCAGACAAGCCACATAGAGGAGAACCCAGCCCCTGCAACAGACCACACAGCATGAAGCACACGCAAGCACGGCTGGCCCACAACACTTCACCGACCCACACATGGCACCCCAATGCCAGGTGTCAGAATGCCAAAAGGAGGTGGGTGAACTTGTGCGGGTGTGGTCCGAACCCATGGAAGGCGAACTAGATCACATACGTGGGTGTCAATTACCCTTCAGGGACCACCTACACCCCACAAAGGAGACCCACACTGCCATAGAGACACACGCAGATATTATGTTGAACTGGCTACGGGCACAAGCGCCCGGCCCCTTTATTGGCAGGGCCACATGTACAGTGACGCCTATGCTGGATGTGTGTGGGGTGAGCATAAGCCAGCCGGCACGGAATGCTTGGTGCTGGCAACAACTTGAACAGTGGACACCAGTGCAATGGAAACAGAAGACACATGCATAACAGAGTCAACTGCTGAGCAACATGGAGGGAGCCGGAGCAAGTACAGAGGTCACCCAACATACAAACAGAAGTGTCCGTGAGGTGCAGTGCACTGAGGTTGGGGCACTAGAGCTGTGCGCGCTCATGTGATGAAAATAACTTGGATTGTGTCCATTCAGGATATTCCTGATACAGATGCAGTGGGGTGTGTTAGACCTGCAGCAACTTCCTCATCAACGTCCCAGGTCTCCCACACTGCCTGAGGTGATATTGCTGTGCAACATCTCCACATCACAAAACTCAATCAGTAACGGTCCATTGGTTGCGGTGCACTGAGTCAGTGGCACCTGGAGTGCTGAGCAGGGGATCAGGCAGATGATGGCATCCACGACAGGTCTGAGCAACTCCGTCAGTCTGCCAGTACCATTGTCTCAACTCTGGCAGATGGTGGTTGGAGTTGGCCCTGGCGATGGTGGCGTGTGCCTCCTGCGGTGATGCGACGTCCGGGCAGGACTCGATTTGATGTGTGAGCCCTGGTGATCCGCAGTTGAGGCCGGAGGCAGCAGACAGCGCAGGGCCACATGCACATGGCGTCGATGACCCCAAGACCACCGTCACAGAGGTCATCCATATTCATTCAGACAGGGTCCCGGACTTGAGCTGCACAGAGTTAGTGGCCCCGGGTGCACATCGGCAGGCACAGGCACACCGCCATGGGACGGTGACTTGCGGTCCAATGAGGTAGGGCCACGCAGACTGTGCGGGTCCTCGTTGATGTCGGAGGTGAATGTCGCAGAGTGTTTCGGGGGACAGTGGAAGGTGTTCTTCTAGGGCATGATGCAGAGGGCAGAAGCTATCCGGAAGCAGCAAATGGAGGAGTGGAAAGCGACTGCCTCGTTGCCACCACCAATTCGGTATCAGCTGCATGAGGATGAAAACTACCCCCTAGTCCATAGACTCAAACGCCACCAATGTATGACCAGAGAGTGTCCATGAATGTCGGGGAACAGACTTAGTGGCACCGGGGCTGAGGGGGGATGCAGTCTGCGATGATGCCGGTACACTGATATGAACTCCGGCATTGATGATTCAAGACTCTGTGACCTACTGGACCGCAGTGTAGGCCGGAGGCAGCGGTCAGCAGTGGGCCACAGCCACGTGTCGTAGGCTCGCGATGCACAGAGTTAGTGACATCAGGGCAGTTGTCGGTAGTGTTCGATCACCACCGTAATGATGATCCTTTTTTCCTCCCAAATGCAACGCGCCATCCTCTTATGCCTCTCCTTGCGTGCAATGATTCATACTCTGCCTTTGAATAATCGATGTTCAGTTCCAATACTGTGACCTACTCGAGCGCAGCGTAGGCCGAGAGCAGTAGTCCGCGTGGGCCCACAGAACCTTGCGGCTGTGATGTAACACTAAGACCTGTTGGCACCACATCGAAGGGTGTATAGTGACATACACTCAACCATGATTTATGTGCTCTGCCATGGTGTAATCAAGACTCAGTTCCAAATGTGTGACCTACTTGTCTGCTGTGCATGCCGGTGGAGTACGTCAACGTGAAAGGAATACTGCGGGCCTGTGTTGCGGAGGTCGTGATGGTCTGAGGAGGCTGCCAAGGTTGCAGGCCTTGGGCTTGGAGATTGCACTGGCACGTGGTGGGCCCTCATCGACACACGCCGGTGTCGGAAAGTGGGCACTGAGGCCTGGGTGCGCAGGGGCGGGCAGGACTGATTCGGGGACCAGAGTTCGGGGGTGCAGCAGGCGCACAGGATTGCTGGCAACACCGCTCATGGCGTCGACCTCGTGGTGGGGTGAGGGGCGCCGCCCTGGCAGAGACGTTGGGCATTCCGGAAGAGGACCACGCCCAGGGTTACGTGCCTTTTATTCACACCCCTACGCTGGCCTGGCGTACGCCGGGCCAGCCCACTCCACTCACACTTACGGGGGGGACGTCACAAGCTACATTTCCGCGACTTCCCCACTGGCTGGGGTGACATGGTTGCATCCACTGTCCACTACACTCCAAACACCAGCGGTGTGTGTCGATATGGATATGTGTGTGGTCTGCATACTGCAGTCTGGCCAGCACATCCACGCCACACTTGCCATTGTGTACATTCTCATTCATCAGTCCCTTGCCTCCTTCGCACATGCCTGGTCCCCACCTCTTCCGACATTCTGCTATTGTGTGTCCGAGGTGCCATGCCGTAGATGGCTCATGTACATGGCTGGGCCAGGTTCCCACAGTGAGTTGTGCTGTCGTGTCTGGTGGGTGTGCATGTTGTTTGTGAGTTTGTGACGTGTGCATTTCCTGTGTTGTGTGTTGCATGATTGCGGAGTTGAGGTGTGTGGTGTGTGCATTTGGTATTGGCCAACGTGCAGTGCATTTCCTTGGGTGCCATCCTTGTGGCACAGGTTGATGATGGACTGTCGGGAGGTGCAGGTATCATGCACACTGCCTGGGCGGTTGGCGACGTCGTTGGCGGAGATTCCACGGTGGTTCACTATTGCCTGCACATTGGTGGGATCCGTGCACTTTCTGTTGTGCTTATTGTGTGCAGTGTCGCCAGGGCTCACTAGTAGGACATGTGTGCAGTCACTTGCCCCCTGACACGTGCGGAAAGCCAGCTGTGGCGTACACGCCTTGCTTGGTCTCCGGCTGTTCCTTCGCAGTGTGTGTGAGGTTTGGATAGTGGGGTACCAAGCTGATGGTGTCATCCATGACCGTTGTGGGGGACTTGGATTGGCCAGGCTGTGTGACTCCTCCGTCTCAGGCGGAGGTTGGTTGGAGGGTACCAGAGGCCAACACGTGCAGCACAGCCAGCAGCTTTGTCTGCGGTGGGATGTTGGTTGTCCGCTGTGTTGGTACCGTCAGCCTGTGGGCTATGGTGGTCAGGATGCGGAGGAGGGTTGTCCCTTTGGGCATATAGTGGGCAATGACATTCTCTGGTGTTGGGTCTGTGGGGTTGGTGCATTTTGGGAGGGTCGCAGTCTTTGTCTGCGCTGCCTCAGTGTTGGTCCGAGGGGGGGGCGGTGGGTGTCCGGGGGGGTGCGGGGGTGGTGGCGGTGGGTGTTGTGGCCCTGTTGGGGCTCCGAGCTGCATGATCAGTGGCTCCATGGCATCTGTTGCCCTTCAGGTGTGGCTCTGGGCTGGGCTCCATTTTGTGGTGCAGGCTGTGGTCCGATTTTGCACCAGGTCAGAGCAGGTGTTAGATTCCTGCTGCTAATGCGCCTTATCGCCTGTTTTGTGGTCTTATCGCTGATCGGGCTGGTCGTTGAGAATGTTGAGGTGTGGTGTTGTCGCTGATTTTTGCTCGGGAATGCTTACTCTGCATCTCATTAGCGATAGTTGCAGGGGTCATCTGTGGCGATGTTTTTTGAGGATGCTTTCGCAGGTAAACTGGTGTTATCGGCTGTTAGCACCAGCTTGTGAATGTTGCGATACATTTATCTCGACTTTGGCTGCGATAAAGTGCTGTTAGCTCGGCGATAGCTCCTTGAGAATATGCCCCCGTGGGCCTGAATCACTAGAGATAAACTCACAGTTTGTGTAAGTTTACAATTTTTTTGCTATTCACAAACTATGAGTTAATGGAAAGTTTACAACTCCGGAGTCTTCATGGTTGTAAACTTACTATTGCATCGTAGTTTGTAAATACCCAAAAAAAAACATAAGCGTACACAAAGGTGTAAGTTTATCTTTTTGAATAAGGCCCCAAATCACTCATTCTTGTAGGTTCCAAGTGGGTGTTTTGGTGCTCAATTTACCCCAGTGGAATGCCAGTACTAATGGATGTAGGCCAGACACCCCCCTACTAAGGAATTCCACTCATCTGATATTTCTATGCAGTTTCTTCAGTCACAATATCCTTTCTAGTCTAATACGAAGGCCGTACATACACTGCTCAATGGAAACAGTATTTCCTCCCATCTGTGCATTCACTGTGTCTACTAGGTTCAAATTATTGGAAAAGTCGATGAGGGCTTTTGCTTCTCTTACCACAGATGACCTTGCTAGTTGTGGGTGTGGCTCGTATAAGTTAGTATCTATCAAACGGGAAACATAGTTTACATTGCATGCGATACATCGCATGCCATTACAAGGCGGTTGTTACAACGACTGCATTGTTACATCACAAACCATTACAACGCAAGTCATTACAACTACTTGCTGTAGGGGGCAGAAGGTGTTGGATTCAAAATCCAACACCTTCCCTACTGTTGCACAGACTGGAGTTGGAATAGTAAATTATACTATTCCAACATCCAGCGCCCCCTACAGCAAGTCGTATGCGATGTAACAACACGGTCATTGTAACAACCGTGTTGTAATGGCATGCGATGTATCGCATGCGTTGTAACGTGGCCTATTCCTATCAAACAGTTGAAGTCTCTCTCGCATCCCCCTCTCCTCCCCACCCCCCAGATCATGGTAACATTTACCATATGCGCCATACACAATGGTAAAATATATATTATGCTCAGTGTTTGGTGCATAAACACTCACAGATTGTATTTCTCACCATCCATTCTCTTTTCAACAAGAATGTATTTATCAACAATCACAGCTCCTTTCAAAAGGACTAACCCTGGGCATAGTGACACACCCACATACAAACCGACAGTCAGTTACACACCCACTCACACACCCACTCACAGACTCACAGAATCACTTAAATACCCACACAACCACTCACCCACCTACTCACACACCCATACAGCCATTTACACACGCACTCCAGATTCAGAAAACCACTCACATACCACACAGGCACAAGACAGCTATGCACACACCCACACAGTCAATCTCTCACCAGTTACACATCTACACAGCCATTAACACAGCCACTAACACACCCTTATAGCCCCTCACACTCCCCCACAGTTAGTTGCATAGCTACTCAAACACCGACACACAGGCAGTGAAACAGTTATATATATTGTATTAGGATATGTTTGTATTGAATGTGTTGTTGTTTTGTATTGAATTTGTTGAGAAAGCCATCAACAGCCAACTCGCCACATTCATTGAAGAACACAACATCCTCGACTCCTCCCAATCCGGCTTCAGAAAAAACCACAGTACGGAAACCGCCTTCCTCGCCCCAACAGACGACATCCGCACCCTACTGGACAAAGGAGAAACAGTAGCGCTCATCCTCCTCGACCTATCAGCGGCGTTCGACACAGTCTCCCACCGCACCCTAATACGCAGACTCTACGATGCAGGAATCCAGTACAAGGCCCTCGACTGGATCTGCTCCTTCCTCTCCGGCAGGACGCATCGGGTCAGACTCCCCCCTTTCCTCTCGGACCCCACACCTACCACCTGCGGAGTCCCCCAGGGCTCCTCCCTCAGCCCGACGCTCTTCAACGTCTACATGGCTCCACTTGCCCCCATCGTCAGAACCTACAGACTCAACATCATGTCATACGCAGACGACACCCAGCTCATCCTCTCCCTATCCAACGAGCCTAACACCGCCAGACGCAACTTTTGAGAAGGCATGGAAGCCGTCGCCAAATGGATGAAAAACAGCTGCCTACATCTAAACACCAACAAAACAGAAGTACTCATCATGGGCCCAAACCCCGATGCCTGGAGCGACACCTGGTGGCCCCTCGCTCTCGGAAACCCGCCAACCCCCACGGACCACGCACGCAACCTGGGAATCATCCTGGACTCCGAGCTCAAAATGGACCGCCAGATCAACTCTGTCTCGTCGTCCTGCTTCCACACCCTCCGCCTCTTTCGTAAGACCTTCAAATGGATCCCCCTCGAACACCGAAAGACCGTCACTCACGCCCTGGTCACCAGCAGACTCGACTACGGCAACGCACTCTTCGCCGGAATAAACAAAAACCTCACCTGCAAGCTACAGAACATCCAGAACGCCGCTGCAAGACTGGTCCTCAACCTGCCAAAACACTGCCACATCTCCCAGCACCTGCGCACACTCCACTAGCTCCCCGTCGAGGCGAGAATCACCTTCAAGATGCTCACCCACGCACACAAGGCCCTCCACGGCACCGGACCAGCATACCTGAACAGCCGACTCAAATTCCACGCACCCCAAAGGACCCTACGATCAGCCCAGCTCTCCTACGCCGTGGTCCCCCGCACCAGAAAGACCAGATCGGGAGGCCGCTCCTTCTCCTTCCTCGCGGCCAAAGCATGGAACGCCCTTCCGCTCCACCTCAGACAGACAACATCGCTCCCCATCTTCGCAAGAAACCTCAAAACCTGGCTCTTTGATAGACCCCCTCCTTGATGGAATGGAACCTGTACCCCCCCCCCCACCCCTAGCGCCTTGAGACCCTTACAGGTGAGTAGTCACGCTTTAACAAACCCCTGATTGATTGATTGATTTGTTCTTTTGATTGGGAACAGATCAGCGGATTCGTCAAGGATCTGCTTGCACCCACTCACATACCACACATGCACTAGACAGCTATGCACACACCCACACAGTCAATATCACAGCCAGTTACACATCCACACAGCCACTAACACACCCACTAACACACCCTTATAGCCTCTCAACCTCAACACAGTTACGTACACAGCTACTCACACACCCACACACAGGCAGTGATACAATTATATAAATTGTAATAGGATATGTTTGTATTACATGTGTTGTTGTTTTGTATTGAAATTGTACTTTTGGTTGGGAACAGATCAGCGGATCCATCGTGGATCCGCTTGCAACATAGCTGTCAGACCCCTTATTTGGCCGAGCATCCACAGCGGATCCTAATGAGAAATGAGAAAAAAGGATTTGAAAACAAAAATAACCAGAGTTTGGGAAAAGGGTTGGCTCTGAAACGAGCCTTTGTGTTTATTGTGTGTAGATGATAATTACACATAGAACAGGATGCAGTATTTTAATTGTTTGAAGAACACCCTGTTGCCTGTGTCTGTGAAATGGACTCTGTCTTTTCGATATAATCCATCCATGTTGAAACGTAAGTTTTTATGGTATATAGAGCCCATGTTGTGGTGTTGGAGAAATGCAGAAACAGCTTTATTGACATTTTCCTGGTGTTCTCTATCTGCGAACAAAATTGAGTTGCCCACTAAAACTTCTATCTTTAGCCAATGTTGGAGAACACCAAGGCACTATGTGGGAAAAGCTACATTAATTTAGGAAAGGTATCCTTCATTAGGATTTCCAGAACTGCCCCAATAATTGTGCCTAGGTCATTGCCACCACAATGCACAGTCATGAGGTCTGTATATTGGCATTTTGGACAATTTTTGCAAGAACTTTCTCCTCCTGAAGGGATGGAGAAATATTTCCAAACGTCGGAGGACCTCTTTGGAGGTGGTAATTCTTCTTCTTCATCCTGCTCTTCCCCGTCTCTTCTATCCTTAGCAGAAGACATTCTGACTTTAAAACTCTGTACTTTTGAAGGAAAACAAAAAAGGATGGAGCTGTGGTTTTCAGTCTGTCTCCAGAAAGATATGAAACCAAAATAACAGATTTAGGGTGTGGTTTGCTATGTGCAGAGGTGGAGACTCACTGTATCCAATGAGAAGTTGAGGTTTGGGTGTGTTCTTGGAATCATGGAGTGTCCGTTGTGGATCTGTGAATTCACCAAACTCGTTAAATAAGTATGTTGTCAAGCACAGCTAGGCTTCCAAATATTAATGTATGGATACGGTTTCTCTAATGTAAATGTTAAAATTTGTGGGGCCTGAATATGATATTTATATATATTGTTGAACATTCTATTCAATCCATGGATCCACCGTGATTTAATCACAGGAACTAGTACCCATAGAGTACTTGCATGGGCTCCCTTCTCGAATTTGCAGCTGCTTCACGGATCCATAAAATAAATAAAAAAAGAGAAAAAGTTGGTGTATTGCATTTATCAAAAGACTACATAAGTTACCTTACCTTGATTTTTTAATTGTTACTTATAAACTGTATAATAAGAATAAATTTGTGAATAAAGTGTATTTATAAGCTTGTAAAAATGTGTATTACAAAATTGAACTTATAGGTGAAATTGTAGTACAATTTAGATTAAAAGAAACCCCTGAAATTCACTAAGAAACCAACGGTTACAGGGATATTTTGGTTAGGGAATGGCATTAAAAAACAGTAGAAATTCATTGAAAAAAACAAAGGTTACAGGGACTTTACAGTTAGAAAATAGAATTAGAAAGCCTTACAAATTCACTGAACAAAACAAAGATTACAGGGATGTAATAGTTAGGCTTACATTTTACACACACAAAACCATATAAATTCAGCAGTTATAGTAACCTTAACTAACTATATATTACTACCCCGCAATGCAGCGCGTATGACCACACATATTACATCACTCATGGTATGGTCAGTGACATCACTGATGACATCAATGATGACATTTCAAATGACAGTTTCTATGGAATTGTCTGGCTTCAATGTGCTAGCTGAGTGCTTCCATACCTTAGTTCATAAAAGCCGGACCTTTTGGCTTTGCCAGTGCTTGTTTATGAATATTTTCTGCCTATACAAAATAGCCATTGAGCATTTAGTAAAACACACCTCGTTATCATTATATAAAGATGACTGCGCCTAGTATCCACTTCCAGGTTGGATGATACCAGGCGTGCAACACTCATTGGGCTGATAGGGCTTTACCCCCCCACCCCCGTCGTATGCCGTAGCCGGGGCTATGGAGTGCACAGGCAGTTCTTGAACTGTCCTGAGCTGGGGCAGGGCAAAAGCTGATGTCTAAACTACGAGTCTTTGTGTATTTTTATTGCTACCGTCTCCCTTCTGTCCCCACTCTTGTTATGGACTCTTGCTGCCAGAGTTGGAGAAAGGATTTTATGAACAATACAAAGGAGGACAAGCAGCACATTAATAGGGAGTGCCGAGCCAGAGTCTAGAAAATGTTCTGGTTTAGCTCCCAGCTCCAAAACATAAACTGATCCCTCTGTGTGATATACAATTCGTCATTTAGGTGGGGGAAAAAAATACTACTCAAGAGGCACTTGCCTGCACTGAGTTCCATTGGCCTTCATAACAGCCGGTGTGAAAAAAGGTGGGGCCGGTCACCTTTGGCCAGACATTCTTGTTTGCCGCTTCCGAAGCTGTGATGCAGCCCACAATCTGAGCCCTGTTGGCCTGCACAGCAGTAGCACTCTGAAGGGGATGGGACAGGAGGGGAGAGTGTCCTTTGGCTACAGATGCTGTTTGAGAGGAAAGCAGGCCGTGGGGAGTAGGTGAAGTTGGAGAGAGTGAACTGAGGCTGTATGTTGGTGCAGGAGGAGGTACTGGCATGAGACTGTTGCGACACAGGACACAGGCTAAGGCTGCAGTGAGCAGCACTTCTGGATTGCCAGGATGATTGGGCAAAACAAACTTTTTTGTTCTGAATGTCACTAATGCAAATGGGGAAGAGAATACAAACAGACTCAGATGCCACTGCGTCATCATGGTGGACACAGCAACCATTTTGGATGGGGGAAACCTTTATTAGGAAGCTCTTTTCACCAATACTTTGACCAATTATACTGGTGCTTGCCACAGAGCAATATACTTAGCCAGTACAATCACATCATTGTGGAGGGTCTTTTTCTCACACACTGTCACTTAATTGTGTTTTAATGGAGCAGCCATACAAGGAGAGGGAATACCACTCAGGCATCAATAGGAGTGCAAGAAGCACTGCACTCTTTCTCTGCAGCACCACACAAGTTCTGCCCAATCAATTGCTGTGATCAAGAAAAACATGTGGGCGTAGCCAAAGTCTCTCTGACAGTTGTGCTTCTTGTAGTTTTTTTCTGTTGATCACACAAGGCACGGTGAGAGCTGCGCTGTCAAGCAAGACCTAAAAAGTACATCTCAGAAGTGTTGAAACACATCAGTAAGGAGCTTAAAAACACAAATTGTCATGGAAAGATCCTGCCCCCCTTAGCATCACTAAAATGCGTAGAGGGGTAGATTGGTGCGCGGCACAAGAGAAGCCCATATACAAAGCGAGAGGCTGTCCCACCAAACATGGCCATGTGTGGGGGAAGTGGCTGGGACTACTGACTTAATTGGGGAAAAAGAGACATTGAGAAATGAAATGAGGATGAACATGTCTAAGGTAATCTCACAACGAACGTATACCAATAGTCTTGCGACAAGACTCATTGCACTTACTGTAAGATCTATCTATGCTGCTGTTTTTGTAGGTCGAGCCTAGCGATGCTCATTCGCTGATCTATGGGGAGGCTTCTTGTAAGCACTCCAAACTTCCCACAGACTTCTCCATGGGATTTAGTTAACTCCCACAGATTTCATTGGACATAGCGTGTGTCTTTCAAAAAAAGAAAGCACGCAAATGGCCGAAGGCGTGTGTTTGTCCCACCTTTTGTTGAAATGTTCCCTCCCATGGCCTTTGGGTCTCGGAAGCGAGCAGCGGCGTGCGTATTGTCGCAGCTGCATTCCTTACATTCTTTGCAGTGCGCGCGCACCACTCGCGGTCCTCCCCTATGGAAGGAAGCTATGGTAAAGGCACTTTTTAAAAAAAAACAGCCTTGATTCTTCCATTCTGGGTAATTATCGTCCCATATCCCTGCTTCCAGGGGTCAGCAAAATTGCTGAAAAATATTTTAACTCAATATTATCTTCATTTCTAGAGACTCACAAGCTTCTCCATCGGTCTCAAACAGGCTTCCGTCCCCTTCAGGGAACGGAAACAGCTTTGCTTTCTGTAGTGGAAGAGTCAAGAAAAATAGTGGACTCCGGAGGCACCGCTGTGGTCCTCCTTTTGGACCTCAGTGCGGCCTTTGACACAGTAAACCATTGCATTTTGATCCACAGACTTAGGAAACTGGGTGTTACTGGATCCGCTCTGTCATGGCTACAGTCCTTTCTGAGCAATAGATCCTTTCAGGTTTTCGATAATGAGGTGAACTCTAAGCAGATGCCCCTCTGTTGTGGAGTCCCTCAGGGATCTTCCCTGAGTCCCACCTTATTTAATGTCTACACTTGTTCCCTTGCAGAGGTGGTTCTACCTTTTGGAGTGCACATAGTCACTTACGCAGATGACACACAACTTGTAATTGGGCTCAATAGAGCCGAAAATTCCCCGCTCAGTCTGCGTCCATGCTTGGAAGAAATTGCCAACTGGATGAATGAGTCTTTCCTAAAATTAAATGGGGAAAAAGCGAAGTCATGATCTTGGGTAATAGTTCCCCCTTGATCTAAAAGCAATCTGGCCGATCTCTCTCGGCCTAGCCCCTACCCCCAAGACCCAGTTAAAAAGTCTGGGTGTTTGGATTGACCAAGACCTCACATTTAAGATACAAGCACGGATTACGGCAGCTACTTGCTACGGTATTTTGAAAATGATTCGGAAGGTACTTCCCCTTCTCCCTTTTCAAGCAAGGAAGGTGATGGTCCAGGCTCTCATCCTGTCCCGGTCGGATTATGCGAATGCCCTTTATTTAGGCGCCCCTGCTGCGACCTTCTCCAAGCTACAGACAATACAGAATTGGGCAGCAAGACTCTTATTAGGCATTCCTAAACACCACTCCGCCAAACCTGCCCTGAGAACACTTCACTGGCTACCAGTTCGGGAGAGAGTTAATTTCAAAGCTCTATGCATTACCCATAAGTCTCTAGCCGGAATAGGCCCCGCCATTCTTCAGAGTACTATTCAGTCTTACCGGCCCAACAGAAGCCTTCGTTCTGAGAATATGAATCTTGTCATCGTCCCTAGGATCAGGAAAGCCAGAAGCGGGGGCCGGCAATTTTCTTTTAATGGTGCTAGACTCTGGAACTCTCTTCCCTCCCATTTACGTGCAGAATCTAATCACTTAGTTTTTCGTAAACTGTTGAAAACCTCGCTTTTCCCTAACTGATGAAACTCACTACTGCCGTTACTGCCAGCGCTGGGATGCTTCCGGGTAGCCATGCGCTTTAAAAATGTTATTTCAATTTCAATTTCTAATACCGGGCGGCACGAAATGCTTTTGGGCGGTGTTTCAGCTCATCGTGGAGTAAAGCAATGAAATTAGATACTAGATTTTTATCTCTCTCCCATACACACATGCTTGGCACTGACACGTTCATGCACTCTCGGGCGCTCCCACACTCGCAAAGGAATATTTGTTTATCATGCGGCATGAATATGGAGTTTTGTGTAGGTCTTCGACAGCAGTGAATTCTGCTGGGTGCATTTGGACTTCACATTATACCGTACGATTACCTACTACATACACGCTCCTCTGCAGTCCACAGATTTTGACGTTTGCAAATATATGAAATTACTGCAAATCACTAAACGGGTTGACTGGTGGTGAATAAGTTTATCGGAAACCGAACGTGAAACATCCACTTAAGCACATGCGCTTAGCTGTGCGTAGAGTGCACTGATTGTAAACCAGGCTCAGGTTGTCTCCGAACGTTTCTCGCTTTGCGTGCGAATATATGTATTTAGGAGTTTACATGGCGCTGCAAGTCATCAAGACAATGTAGGATCGCGGGAGCAGAGGTAATGAAAGCTCTTACAGCATGAGGGGTCCAAAGCCTAGGGTGAACCAGGCAGTCTGAAATCACTCACCATGACGGTGTTACACTAATAAACAAGCACAGTTGCTATTATTAACAAAGTCTTCTCAGGACCTGGCTTCCCTGGCGTATACGAGTTTTTTGTTTGCAGTTTTCTCTAGCGCGAACTAGACCTGAAGGTATTTCAGCGCTTTACATGAGCACCAGTTACATTACACAAGGACACATTAATTTTTGTAGTAGGCATGGTGAGATCAAGTGATTTACCCAGAACCACAAGATGTTGCACCGACGCTTTCCCCAGGGTAAAAGCCGACAGCTCTGGCCATTATGCCACATCCTCTCTACATGTAAGGTCGCTGTAATTTATGTAGTATTCCGCCGTAATAGTGAATTTTGAGCCATTTATCATTTGTGCCGCAGACGGGCACAGAAACTCAGCCCACGCCTCTAGCGTAGATTAGAAGTCCACACAGTGAGCAAAGATGTGCTTTCTGTGGTTCTAGACTTCAGGGCCTTGTTCATCACATCCTTATCACGACATTACGACCTTGACATGTTGACCCGTGTGCAGTGTCCTGGTTACACAGGCGTTTACTGAGTAATAAATTATAATGACACACGTTACACTAGGTGGCATGGCTACATCACAAACAGGTAGGTGCCTACTTATGCGCAGTTGCATCTTTGCCAAAGACACTCATTACTACAAAGAAGGACGCATTGACAAAAGCAAGAGGCCTGCCTTTTTTTATTGTGAAAAGCTTGTGTGTGTTGTACGCAGATTACATTGTGTAAGGTAGCTGTGTGCACAGAACAGTTTTGTAAAAGAGGCTGTGCGAATAACACCGAAAGAATAGGAGATGTTGTTTGGTAAGAGTTGTAAAAAGGGACTTTTTTAGAGAGTGAAGCATGTTTAGTGGAAGAGCAAAAAAACAAGCATTGGCATAGCCAATAGGTCTCGCCTTTGGGACCTTATAAGTGTTTAGCCATGCAACAGTTGATGTTGTTGCACCAAGGATATTGTGCTGCATAACTAAATACTTATAAGGTCCCAAAAGCGAGACCTATTGGCTATGCCAATGCTTGTTTTGTATTGCTATGTTTTTAAGGAAACCAATAAAACTTGTTATAAAAAAAACACACACACACAAATCATACCACTACACATTAACTGAAGTACAGTAACGTTTCAAGAATAATAAATGGATTTATGTTGTGTTGTGGCGTACTGGCGATTATCCAAAAGTAGTAAAGTGGTTTTTATAATGGTATAGTTTTATTCAAAACACCCTGTTTCCATTCTTTTACTTGAATGCATTTAGTGCCAAGACTTTTGCACCATTCATACCTGCATCCATTGTGCTCTTGACTCCCATTGAAAACTTAGTAATAAGTGAACGACACTGACTATATAGACTTAGGTGGCATGCGGTGTATAGTTGGACACTCTGAATACATAGCCTTTCTGGCAGACAGCATGTATCAGATCCAGTTCAGAGTGCATGGGGCAAGCAGGAAATACTGGGCCTCAGCCGTGGGGGCAGGGGTGATTTGCCTCAGATGACCCAGAGTCTTTCCTACTATGGCTTCACAAACTGGGCCACGTACAACTCCTTCAGCACTTGACTCTCAGTGGTAGCACTTTGGAGTAGTCACATGCTACTCATGGAGGTAGTGTAGGGGTATGAAAACTCAGATCACCCAGTAGAGCAATATCTGTTTGTCCAAATCAATGCTTTATTTGGATAAGAAACTTTTCTTTAATAGACACAATTAAAACGGTATACTGCAGCAGGTACAATAATATGCACTGCCACTTGGGCTAATGCATACTGTCTTTACTATCTTCCTCTTCTGTCTTTTGAGTCCCTGTTAGGTTAGTATTGTGAGACATTAATCAAGGCTCAGGTGCAGGTACCCTAGTTCAATTATGATTGTGCTCCGTTCAGTACAGTCTCCTGGATAGAGTCCCACCACAATGCAGGTCTCTGTGTGTTTCAGCATCAATTGTCTCCAATGGTGCTTGCCTCTAGAAGAAGACAGCATGGTTGCAGGAGTGGCTGTCAATCTGGGTAGGTCACAGAACGATGCGGGTGCCAGAGCTGCAGGCATGAGTCCTTCAGTGAAGGTAATGGGAGCCAGTGGAGGCTCATGGAAGGCATCAGATTAATTTCTGAGTCACTGGGCAGCAGATGGGCTGCCTTTACATGAGTTTCACAGGAGCATGCTAACAATCTTGGATGCACTTTGTAGATAATGCAGTGCTAACCTCCATGTACACAAGTCTTGGCTTTGAGGGCGACGTCAGCCATGGACACAATTCTTGACTTCTGTGGTGACGTCAGCCACAGTAACAGCTCTGGGTTTTGGTGGCTACATTCACCATGGGCACAGCTCTTGATTTAAGCTGCGAGGTCAACTGATTGTTCTTATTGCATAGCGGCAAGGTTGGCTGTTTGCCAGCGATTCCCTATTGGAACTGCACTTCTGGAGAGACTCCACCCACCCTCTTCAGACTTGTAGATCACTGTCTGCTGTCTTCTTTCTCCTGGTAGACCCTCCACACTAGACAGGCATTCACTGGACAGTCACACACCCTGCGGCCTGATAAGCTCTTTAACTCTCTAAGCAGGCAGGCTGCCTTCCAGGTGCTTTAGGTCAGGGGTACAGCTCTTCTAGGAGGTAAAGACTCCAAGTGATGTACTCTCTCCTTTGGGAAGCTGGCAGTCACACAGACAACAGTTCTGGTTGTAGAGCTGTTCTCAGAGAATGCTCTGGAATACTCCCTTCCTTGGTGAAAGGACTTGGAACTGGAGTGACAAGGATGTAAGTAGCTCCCTCTTCTATGTAATCAATGCAGACAAGGAATGTTGATTTTCTGAATGCAATCTCAAAACAGGTTTGCGTTGGTTCTTCTGTCAAGTGTCCTCCCTATGCTGTTCTCCAGACACAGCCTTTCTGTAGAGTGATACTCTTCACAGCAAGGTAGTCTATTGCCTGGAGTACCTACAACAGAGGCCGAAAGAGGTGTGAGGTTTCTGCAACTGTGGCAAAATGGCGGTTTCTACACAGGAGGTAAATGGCGCACGCTTAATAACGCCCAGTATTTTATATGGCTATCTCTGCGGTGCACAAGGTGGGGGAAAGAAACCACAAAACCCCTTGAAAAGTGGACCAAGGTCCCTATACAACACACATTGCCTATGCACACGCTATAATATTCATTTGATGGTTCAAGTGAGTACACATATATGAAAAAGCGAAAAAACTTTTATGTGTTATTTATTAGAACATCAAGACGAGGTCCAGCCAACACGTGTTTCGTCCAAAGGGAAAATAACCCTGGACTTCTTCAGGGCTGATATGACAAAAGAAAATTCTGAGACCTAGAAGCCGGTGAAAATTCAAACCGCCCGATACTGCAAGATGTAGTCTTTATACGTGAGACCAGGTAAATCTAAAAGCCGATTAAATCCAGACCGGTAGGTCAGATGACACACTCCAATACTTGTTATAAGGTATTGGCACCAAATCTTGAAGCGAGTACGCTACAGTCCTGATACAAAAAACTCCCGGGAGCGCGTAGAAACCGGATATCCGGTTTTCTACGCGCTCCCGGGAGTTTTTTGTATCAGGACTGTAGCGTACTCGCTTCAAGATTTGGTGCCAATACCTTATAACAAGTATTGCAGTATCGGCCGGTTTGAATTTTCACCGGCTTCTAGGTCTCAGAATTTTCTTTTGTCATATCAGCCCTGAAGAAGTCCAGGGTTATTTTCCCTTTGGACGAAACACGTGTTGGCTGGACCTCGTCTTGATGTTCTAATAAATAACACATAAAAGTTTTTTCGCTTTTTCATATATGTGTACTCACTTGAACCATCAAATGAATATTATAGCGTGTGCATAGGCAATGTGTGTTTCTGCAACTGTATTTTCACCAGCCACACTTCATAGTGATCAGGATTAAGACAAAAGGCTAGCCTCACCTAAAAGATCTCTATCACCCAGAACAACAGAGACAAGAGTCCCACCCCAACCACCTACCAAATGGCAGTACCACAGGAAAACTAAGCGGCAGCTCCACTCAGCTGGTAATGCTTAAGTGGATGTCTAAAGGAGCTTTGTCTCCTTCCTATATTTTCAGGACTGACAGTAATACTCTTCCACTGCCTGTGAAAACAATCTCACAGCTAGTGCACAAGAGCAGGCTAGGGGCTTCCAAAATGGAACCTCAGGCCTCCATTACTCTGGCTCACTCATGCACATACTGTATGCACTACAAAAGCCACAAACACATAAAATCTACTTGGGATGTTAATACTAGGATCTAGGTTACATATTGATGCAGAACTTTACATAAGTGGGGTCGGCAACACAGGTAGAAGGTCTGGTCACGACTGTGGATTTACAAAACATGGCATGTTGCCATCACCACTGTACCTGCTAAACCCATGACATGGGGTGGTAGTCCACTGTCAGCAAAATGAGGGCACTTTTGGTGCACTCCTCCACATCACAGGACAGTTCCAGAACTTCATTAGTGTCAAGAACAGGCGTAAGCCTCTGCACCTGCTATATAGGTGTGAGCGTAGAGACAAAAGCAAAAACCGGGACACAAAATACTCACAGTCGGGCACTCAGAACATGGCACCATGACTGCACACCTCACAGGGAACATTCCCAGTCCAGCAGCATGTTCAGGCAATTTTATGTTTTTCCTAAATTAAATGGCTTATCTTTTGGTCTTTTTACTACATATCTGTTTAGTTGACTCCGGAAAATATGCTATTTTGTGGATACTAAACAAGTGCATATTTGTGTCTCAATGTATAATCATTGGTGTAAATATACATTATTTCCAATCATTGCCATCCCTACACAGTGCACACATTCAGGAGAAGACGCTCCTCACCCTCTAAATGGTGAGTACTGTGGATGTTTTCTTTTCTTTTCTTCACAAGACTGATGAGGTGGTAGCAAGGAAAATTGACAGCAGCCAGTAAAGTGAATGATCCTTGCGACTTAGTGCACGATTCCAAGTCTGGAGGCCCACAGACCGCCAGACTCATGGGTGGACCATGGTGGCGGTCTCCTGACCGTCCTATTCTGATATGGGTGGTCAGACCACCACAGCCCCACCGCCAGGGAACTGCAGTTCCCTTGAAGTGTTGCGGCAGTCAGGAGGCTGCAATATGCTTGCCGGGACCGCCGCCCTCCCGCCAGGCATATTAAGAGTTTCCTCTCCGCCAGAGGTGTCATGGAGGTTCCTCCTCCATGAACACCATGGCGGAGAGGAAATAAATGAGGCCCTGCATGGCTCTCTGTGCCTCCTCTGCATGTGGATGCACACAGGGGAGCACAACATGCCATGTGTTCCCCCCTGTGTCCATAGCAAGTTCATGCCGCACAGGAACAGTTTTTGGCATTCCCATTGTGGTGCCCATTTTCAGGACACCGCTGTGGGAACGTAAAACAAAAGCCTGCCAGACAGGAGGAAACTCCTAATCTGGCATGCGGTCTGGTCACAGCTTTGGCAGTGTGGCGGCGGGGTGGACCCTGCACTGCACCGCCAAAGTCGTAATCAGGCCCTTGGTGTCTGCCTTGCTCTAAGGTGACCTGCCCTATGTCGTGCAGAGCTTACCTACTCCCTGAAGAGCTGAGAGTCGACAAAAGCCCTTAACATGGGGCAGAAGATTTGATTAGAGAGAGTTGGTGAGGGGTCTGCAGACCTGATGAGATGCCCCAAGGTCACAAACAACAGCCCTGCTAGATGATTTCAGAGGAAAAAAGGTCCGCCAGCCACAATATCTGAAGTGGTAGTACCTTAGGACATTCTGATTCCTTGGCAGTACTGCTGAAGGCCTCCTCACCACTGGCCCTTGCTGTTTGAAGTGCAAACCTGCATTACTTCCCAGCCACCAATTTCACTCTTTTTGCATCCCTTCCCACTGTTCAACCACAATTCCAGAAGCTCAGTACAGTTCACCATATAACGAAACACAAAAAAATCTACATTCACTCATCTTTAATCTCATCAAGGCTTAATCAATCCTTCCTCAATTTTGCAAATGCCAGTGGGCCAGCAGAATCACCTGCAAACCCCTGGGTCCAGCAGAATCACCTGCAAACCCATTTTCTCATGACTATCTCTGCAGCTAATCCAACTAGAACAGTCAATAACTTATTGAATATTGGTATTTTGCCAAAGGAACTCCAAATGCCTTACATAAAACCTTCCCTAAACCAAATAGGCTTTGAGCCAATGGAGCCTTCTAACCGCTGGCTAATAACAGACTGATTTTTGTCAAAAAGATAGAACAACTGAAAGATCTACCTCAAAACATATACCTACATTCATAGAAAATGACCAGCTTTCCGACTACCAAAACAGATTCTCGTATGGCTGACGCACGGTAGCAGCAGTGATTTCTATGTGGGATCATTTTAAAACTACAGTGGCTTAATAAAGGAGTACCGTCACACCTATTACTTGCACTCTCCTTTGCCTTTGATACTGTTCATCATCCCAACTACTACATGTAGAAACATACTTGAGAATCACACAAGATGAAGTGGAAAAAAGAATTGTAACCTGTTTGGGACTGCAAAGCATAACAGAAGAAAGTCAGTCTCTTCTACAGAGATTTGACGACTTCAGAGTGCACGGTGCATAACTGAAGCAGATTGCACGTTTTCTATCAGAATGATAATCATCACACTCCTCTCTTCAGGGCAGCTCCATTCAGTTCACAACTAATGTACCAAACATCCTTACCCCATCTTTAACATTTACCTTAACTCGCTTTTGCACCCAATCTCCTCCTTCAATCTCAAGTATTACTGTTAAGAAGATAACAAACAAATCATACTTTATTATGAAAACCTGTCTGACTTTGACTCATACTTAATCAGAAAATGTGTCAGTCAATTAATGGATGATCTCTAACCAAAGCAATATACATTTCACAAATCAAAATGTTCCACATGCAGTAAATGGATCAAACACCACCCATCAACAATATGGCCTCAGCAAGAAGGCCCACCACCAAGCAACTGAGCACAAGTGAGGACTCTAGTGATAAATACAGACTCCAGTCTGTCAATCATGATAGGATTGTGTTTGCCCAATACGTTTAAACTTCAGTTTGGCACTTCTTTCCCTCATATTGGCGATATAGATATCTCCGCCTACATTGCTTGAAATGCTTGTCCCCCCACTGACTGGAAGAGTTACCCCCTCACCCCCCAAAATTGAGTCTAGTTGTGTCCCTGAATGATACCCATGGACAAATGTGAATCAGCAAGTAGAGATCACCTGTTTGTATCCAATAAGTTTGAGACGTGTGTGCAGCCTATTATCTACAGTGGAGTTGAATGCCTACTAGCTGCCTTGAGGAGAGAATATTTTCAAAACTCTCAACAGCAATTCACATACTGTAAATTGATCAACACAATACATCAGCGGAATGGAATGGAATCAGAGTAGAATACATCTGTAGGAGCATTTTACAAACACAGTATCACAGTTGATGTTTGAATAAAGGTTTGGAGTACCTATTACCAGCCAGGGCTAAGAGTTCTCCTGAATCCAATTTGAACTTTTTGAACATCTTGGAAGTTACACATATGTAAATTGGTGCTGTTGCCGTGTTGTATTTCCTGGCAATTGCAGAAATTCTGTATGCACCAATGACCTGCGCAAATACATCATTTTACATTGGTCTTTGGCAAAATGTCAGAAGAAATATGACACAGCATTGTCCCTTTCGACAGTGCTATGGATGCGGTCCATACATGTTGCTACAAAATTGCACTCGCACCTGTGCAATCTATGTAATTCAGCACCTATATAAACTACCTTTTCATTAAAAAAATATTTTTAAAAAACAACAGGAAAATATAATATGTACTGTAGAATGCACATTTAGGAAAATTAGGTTTGTAGTGTGTAACACAATGCAACACACATTTAAATACTGCAAGTAATTATGCAGGTCGTACAATAAATATCTTCATATCCAACAATCATTTGAGAGCGTAAGATCGCGGATACAGTCTATATGCAGTCTATATGGCCTGGCGATTACGGAATCCACCATAAAATTCGAGAAGCAGCCAGTGTTTACAAAACCCAAATGGAAATTAAGGCGTTTACTTTTCATGTTCGGTCCGGCAGGTTTATAGACAATCTTGACGTTTAACCATGTCACTCTAGGAGCATGTTAGCCAGCGGGAACCTGATACACTTCTCTTAGGGCCTGCATGACTGCGGTTTTGGTCACATGATTTCATATTTTAACATAGACGTTTCTACCCTGCCCATTTGTACAATTCCAAAATAACTTGCCTTTTTAAAGCATTTACAGGTTAAATTTTCACGTGGCACTCACATTCTTCCCGAAGAGACTTCGAGGAGACAATGTAACCCTTTCCAAGTATTTTTTATATCTCCATATTCTTTTCTTTTATTAGACCAATTGTTTGAGATAAAATATTTTTCCTCTATTAATTTGATCAGGCTGTCTCATAGACTTATAAGGAATCATTTAGAACTCGTGGGGCATGCTTTTAAACTCTGGATTCAGGCCAGGGCCTGCCTATCTACTCCTCTCTCGCACAGTATGCAAGAACATGAGTGACCAGGCATTCAGTTAAGAGCTGAATTTACCTCGTAGCTGTTTGTCAGGAATCTCAGGTTTTGTGCACTTATTTCAATACCCAGTTTCACTTTCCGCATGTATTTGTAAAGTTTTCTGCTGTGCCTTGTTTTAATCCTGTCTTATAGGTATATCATGTAACAATGTTGTGCAGAGAGTAGCTGGGGCAGTTTTTTGCTGACACCAGGTACCGTATTACAAATCGAATGCACTGTCCAAATTTACTTGGGTGTGCCAAGTGCTAACTGGGGCAGTGCACAGTATTACTGTCAATGCACTATTAGTAGTATAGGCACTAACTTGCACCTGCACTGGGAAAAACGCATTAGTGGAAGTCAGACTGGCTGTTTGACGCCACCGATCGACTTCTCACTGAGATGGCAGACCCAATATCATATCTAACAGGGACCAGGGATCCCTATGCTGAAACAACTGAACCCTGGGGTGGGCCATGGCCTGGGGATCAATGTTTATGATTATTTGGGGAGGGGGCATGCATGGTGCCCCCCTCCCTGAGCTGATCACTGTCCCGGGGACCACATCCCATTCAAATGGGAGGGGGCTCACTGTCTCCCTCACCGAGCCAATCGCGGTCCCGGGGACTCCATCTCCCGAGGCCCAACATAGTATTCAAAGGAAGTGGTGGCGCGCGCCCCCATCCCGTAGCCGATCAAGGTCCGAGGGATCCCATCCTCCAAGGCCTGCCCTAGTATTCAAAAGGGGAGGTGTGCCTTCTCCATTATGCGCTTCTAAGAAGTCACAAAGCTGCCTTTTTAATTATACTGAAAAAGCTTGAGGCAGCTCCATATTAAATTAATATTACAGAGAGTAAGAGCTTCTGGAAATGTTCCTGTCGGAGGTGTCCGTAAGGAAATGGTAATAGAGAGCGCTGTCATCTTGCCACATCTCCTGCTGGCTGTCCTCTCAATTCGAAGAAATGTCCCCTGCAAGCAGCACTGAATAGAAGCCTTCTCTGTTCCGGCCAGATCTCTCGGGACACACTTTGATAGACACGGCTATGTAATAAACTCTAGCCTCTCTCCCAGGTTGGTTTCAGTTTCCCCCGCTACTGATGGGCAGTAGGTGAAATGAAAACCTCATGTGTGTTTCCTCGGACTCTTCAGAGGAATTGACCCCATAGATGTCTCGGTGCCAAATGTATGTTCCTAAGGGTGCCATTAAGACTGGGGCCACGAGGGACACATATCTTTACACATGGAACACTGATGCATTTATGCTACCAAATGAGTTCTGCAGTTCCCCTAACACTGTGTGGTTTGTTAGACGGCAGGCATTATGCACCTTGCAGGAAAGTTACGAGAAAGACCATTGGAAGCATGGAAATAAATGTGTTCATGGTGATGACTGTTTTTTCAAGGAATTCTTCAGCTCATCTTGACTAGCTTCATCTTCCTCCATGTATAACTGTGAATAATAATCAGTGAAGTCCTAAGGCCTGATTACTAGTTTAGCGGCAGGGCTTTAAGTGGGCCGGGTCTGTACGGGTCTGAGCACCGGCAGTTATTTTCAGGGGGCCTCGAAACGTGTCTCTATCGGGCTCTATTTTCTGTGCAAAAATAAGACTACGTCGAAGTTTAAAAAAAAAATATATATACGTGGCAATTAGTTAGCTGGTGCGAACTCTTTTTATCATGACGGCTTTCTCCAGAATCCACAATAGGGCTGCAGCATGCACATGCGGTGCGTCTTCATTGACCCCCCCCCCCCTGCACTTGGGAGAGCAGGGCCGGTTCTATGATTTGCGGGGCCCTGGGACAAGAGGGAATGTGCGAGGCCCCTCTCATTTACTTAAGTGACCCCTTGCAAGGAAACCATTCAGAGACACTGCGGGAGGCCCATTGTACAGGATTTTAGCGCCCCCACATTTTTAACTTTCAGCCCACAAGCAATTCTCACACCTTCAGCCTGATGGGTGTAAGAATTGCTTGTGGGCTGAGAGTTAACACTGTGGGGGCGCTAAAATCCTGTACAATGGGCCTCCCGCAGTGTCTCTGAATGGTCTCCTTGCAATTGGGACAAAAGGAAGCGTCTCCCTCCCCTAGGCCTCCAGACACCATCCCTGAGAGGCCCAGGGAGGGACCCTCCCATGGACCCTAATTGCAAGGAGACAGGGAAACAACAGGGCACACAGCGCCGGCCCTGTGGGAGAGAGAAAGCAGGCAGCGAGCAGCCCACTGTGGCTCCTCCGGGTACACGTCACAGTCCTGCTTCAATTATACTATTATGAAAAACGAATAGTGCGAGGCGAAATATATATATATATTATCAAGCTTTGTTATTTAGGTGATTATGGGGAAGAGAAACGGTGGTACGGATCACATAAGAACGCAGTATATCGGATTTTATGAAGTAAATATTGTCTAACCTGCTTATTATAATTATTATTGTTCCATTACTACTGCTATTATTAATATTATCATCATCGCGAATAATAATATTTGTTGATGAAAACAAAAATGCAATAAAAAGTTATTAATTTAAAAGAATGATAATGTAATAGTACTGATGAAAATAAATAAGCATAGTTTTTATGTTGATTCTGCATGGCGAGTAAAGTAGGGAGTGCTCTAATCCGTGTTTACAGGCCCAGCTGGGTTGTGGTAGATGTGATTTGAGGTGTACGGCAGGCTGTACTGAAGTAAATGTGCTTCGACAACCTGTGTCACAATTCTACCTGCATTGAGGTTAGGTGGAATATATTGTCATGTCTATGTTTGTGTATACTGCAGTTGTTCTCTGAGGAGTCCTAGAGCTGACGCAGGGGGTACTGCTACACTAGTTATCTTTATTTAGACCACGCCCCTACTTAGATAGGCCACACCCCTTTGAGGTTTGCCCCGCCCCTTTTAGAGCACCCCCAGTTTTTTTTCCCACTTAAAGCCCTGTTTAGCGGTGCAGCGGAAGGACCGCCCCGCTGCCGCACTTCCAAGCCTGTGAGAGAACCGCCCGCCGTATTATGACTTTTTCTTTGGCGTTCCCACGAAGGTGCCTATAAAATAGGCACAGCAATGGGAACACAAAAGGAACATCCAGCATGACATGGACTGTGAAGTCCATGCTGTGCTGGAACTGGGGGTGCATGCACACAGGGTGGCACATCTTGTGCCCCCCTGTGTGCATCCACATGGAGTGAGGGCCCCCTTTCTTTCCTCACCGCCACTATTTCATGGAGGAAAGACCTCCATGAAATCAGTGGAGGTAAGGAACATCATAATTTGCTTTGCGGGACTGTGGCGGTCCTGCAGAGTATATCACTGCCTCAAGCCCGCCACGCCACCACCAGGGAACTGCAGTTCCCTTGCAGAGTCAGTGGTCCCACAGCGGCACGACCGCCAAGGTCGTAATGTGGTGGACCAAAGACCGCCACTGCCCCCCCACCACGAGTTTGGCGGTCCGAGGACCACCAGACCCATAATCAGGCCGTTAGTGTAATTCTTTCTGCGCATAAACCCCCCTCCTATAACCACGACTGGCGACCCTTCCCTCGACTGTAAGCACACTAGATACTACCAGTAGCCCATATATCAGCACTTCTTATGTGGTGTGCCCTATTTCTTCCTTTCGTGAATTTGTTCTCTAAGCAATGTGGGGACTTTGAGAATTCACTTTTTGACGTCTCTCACATCAGATTTGAGATCTTATTCAATAACTTTATTCAATATTTGTCTCACCCATTGGCCATTTTGATACAATGTCCCCAGACCACTACTTTAAAAGCTTTTACTTCAACTGTGTATCTTCCATATGTCTTATTGTGCATCTTAACACAGAGGGCCTGATCCACAAAGATAAACTTACAGTTTATGTACATTTACCATTTTTTTGTTATTTAGAAACTACGAGTTAATAGAAAGTTTATGACTTTGGAGTCTCCACAGTCGTAAACTTACTCTGGCATCGTAGTTTGTGAATACCAAAAAAACCCCTAGACGTACACATAGGTGTGAGTTTACCTTTATGAATAACTTTCAAGCTGCTCACACACCCCTACAAGGCCCTCCACAACATCGGACCACAATACCTCAACAACTGCCTCTCCTTCCATACCCCCAAGAGAAACCTCCGCTCAGCCAACCTCGCCCTAGCCACCTTCCCATGAACAGAGCGGGTGTAAGGTCCTTCTCCTACCTCGCAGCCAAGACCTGGAATTGGCTCCCCCTTCATCTCTGGCAAAGCCCGACACTGCACCAATTCAGGTACTAATGGATGGTGGTCAGACACTGCCCTACTAAGGGATTTTCACTTATCTGATATTTCTATACAGCTGCTTCATACACAATATTATTTCTAGTCTAATACGAAGGCCATACTTACACTGTTCAATAGCAATAGTATTTTCTCCCATCTCCGCATTCACTGTGTCTACTAAGTTCAAATTATTAGAAAAGTCTATGAGGGCATTTGCTTCTCTTACCCCAAGTGACCTCAGTAGTTGTGGGTCTGACCCATATAAGTTAGTATCTATCGCGCAGTTGAAGTCACTCACGCCCCCCACAGATCATGGGAAAATGTACCATATGTTCCATACACTATGTAACAATACCAAAAACGTGTTATGCTCAGTGTTTGGTGCATAAACACTCACCAATAGAATTTCTCAGCATCCATTCTGCCTTGAACAAGGATGTATCTATCAACAATCATAGGGCCTGATTATAATGTCGGTGGGAAGGCCATCGACAGCCCGCTGGTGGTAGTCCCACCGACAGACAGGCCTTCGGTCCGACTGCTGCATTAGGATGCAGGTGATTGGACCGCAGAGGTCGGGGTAAAGACCACCTCCTCCAACAGGATCTAGGATCCCATTGGGGCGGCAGTCGGAATCATACCGCTAGCATGGAGGTGGTGCCTGCGTAGGCACCACCATAGGGATTACGATGTCCCTTTCTGACACCCTTTTCATGGGGTCCGACCACAATCAAAAGGCTGCTGGAAACGGATTTTGGGGGCTCCAAGCAGGGCCCCCATCCCCTGTGGGGCCCTGTAAAGTGGCCCTGGGTGTACATGTAGAGCTCCCATGCACATTCATGCACCATGTGCCAGCCTCCACATGGTGCCTGGTACACTGTGCATGGAGGTGCACAAAGTGCTCTTTCACACTGAAGCTTGTGCTGTGGTCCTTTTCCTGGGCCACAGCACAAGCTGCAATGTAAAATAACACTTTTCTGACATCCAGCACATCAGTCTCATCCTAATTGGCCAGTTGGACTGCCACCTGCTTGTTGGTTGGTCTTCTGACCGACCTGATAGCGGGCGGTGGTCTGACTGCTCGTTGTTATCGTAAAGAGCCCCCAAGTTCCTTTTAAAAGTAGAACCCCTAGATATATACAAATTAGGACCCCCTATTGCATACAATGAATGTTCTGTGTTAAATAACTATACCTTCCACCTCATTTTCACTCTTACCCCCTCAGTTGCTGTGCTCTGTGTCTCTTATAAGAAAGATATCTGGAACGTCGCTTATTCTCAGGTGTGCATTTACCTTTTAATTGAATTGGCCTTGCATGTAATATTCCACGCAAGGGACATGTACATAATGATCAGCGCCATATAGTTGCAGTTTATACATCAGAAGTGTTATCCTATCTGATATAATGAAGGGGACATAATGGATCACTAACCCTTGATATGCAAGTTGGTTATCCTTACATTTTAAACATTCTATGACACACCTTAAAAAACCAATTATGGACCCAACACTAACTTCCTCAAGGCAGGTAAGTGATGTCTCCACCCAACAGCAAACTTATTGAACTAAGAAGTATCTCAAGCCTATTTGGTGGAATAGAATAACGGATGGTCAGAGTGTCCAGAGGTGCCATACCCCCTCCACAGACTGTAGCCAACCTACAAAAAAGGGTCCCACTGTTTTCTTTAACTTGTTATAATCATCATATTGATTCCTTTCTGGTAATCATCCTTCTTGAGTTATATGAATTATTTACTTAAGCGTAAGTGACAAATATAGAATGCACGCCTATTCATTGTATTTAATCTGAACTCATCACTGGATGATGGATGTAACAGTTAAAGATACGCTCTATCCACTCACACGACTTTACACTGTGCTAATAATAATAACATTAGCATGCCTTTAGTTGATGGTCTACTATCAGCCAAACAGTATTGGACATATAACAAATTTGTGACAGTAATTAAAGAGAAATAAACAACAAAAGACCTGGGAAATTAATAATTGACTTTGAATAGGCAATTTTTATAGTAGTAAAAAAGTCTACTCTGACACTTAAATTCAGTGATGTTTTTTCATTTTACCGAGGCACTCTGGAGAAAAATACAGGAACAATCACTTGCAGAAGAAATTATGACTGATAGTAAATTGCAATTCGAAATTAAAACAACTACATTCAATAGCTTTTGTTCATCATGAACAAGTAGACGATTTCTACACAACAAGTATTCAATCTGATTCTTTTTCAGGTTCACTGACATATTATTGAAACACTTAGGGGCCAATTATGATGACAGTCGGGCTTTCCGACCAACATCTCTGGTTGGAATTCCCACCGCCTAATAACAATGTAGGCAGACGAAATTGAAACCAGCCGGTCATTCCGGCTGGATTCCGACGGGCTCAAGGAGTCCATCGGACAGTCGGAGGTCTCAACGTAATCCTTGAGGAAGGTGTTTCCACCGTCGCGATTACGATATAGGTTTCCGAAGGCTTTCCATGCCGGGTTTTCCGACATGGAAAGCCTGTCGGAAAGCAACTTTAGGGGGCCCCCAGCAGAGCTCCCTTGCAAAAGCGGCCTCCGGTTGGGGTCTGGGGGGCACATATGGTGTCTCCCTGTCAATCTGTGCACCGAGTGGCAAGCACCATGTCAAAAATATCAAGCACAAAAGTATCGAGCACAAAAATATCGTTGTCCTATAACTATAATATAAATGACAAAAATATTTTAAAAATATCGTTTTCCACTAATATCTAAAAATATATACAAAAATATAATTTTTAAAGATATATATAGTTAAACATAGTAAACATTAAATATATAAAAATGTTGCAGTAATATAATGTAAATTAAATATATATTTAAATATTATAAAAAATACATATATAAATATATACTTTTTTAAACAAACACACACACATATATGTGTGTCAGACGCAGCTCCTGCAGGTAAGCATGGTGGGGCGGGACGGGGCTGGGGGACGTTGAAAGGTGATGGAATAGGATTTTACATATTCTGTCGTCTGTCAACATCCCCCTGCCCCGCCCCAATGTGCTATAATAATATAACAAGTGTATATATATATATATATATATATATATATATATATACGTATATGTATATATATATATATATATATATATATATATATATATATATACACTAAATAAAATAAAAACCGTAGCAAATAAACTGGAAAAAATTAAATAACATTCCAATTTAAATATGCATTAGAAAGTAAGCAATATAAAACAATACTTTATACTAAAAATATATTATATATTACAAACATTAGTAATTAAAAAATATAATTTTTAAATACACAGAAACTTATTAATAATATATTTTTAAACAACATAAACAAAACTGTAAATTTCTAGGAATAATACATATACTATTCCCATTCCAGTCTGTGCATCAGTAGGAAAAGCGTTGGACGCAGGAGGGGTAAAATTTACTATTCCCACTCCAGTCTCTACAATAGTTGGGAAAACATTGGATTCAGGAGGGGTAACACGTACTATTCCCACTCCAGTCAGTGAAACAGCGGGGAAAGCGATGGACTCAGGAAGGGTAAAATTTACTATTCCCAATCCAGTCTGTGCAACAGTAGGGAAAGAGTTGGACTTAGGAGGTGTAAAAATTACTATTCCCACTCCAGTCAGTGCAAAGGTAGGAAAAGCTTTGGACTCAGGAGGGGTAAAATTTACTATTCCCACCCCAGTTGGTGCAAAAGTAGGGTAAGCGTTGGACTCAGAAGAAGTCAAATTTACTATTCCTGCTCCAGCCTGTGAAACAGTAGGGAAAGCGTTGGACTTAGAAGGGGTAAAATGTACTATCCCCACTCAAGTCTGTGCAACAGTAGGGAAAGTACTTCACTTTAAACACACACCGTATTTTAATACAAGCATTCATTTCATAAGATTATAAAAATATGAACTTAAAATTAAATATATACATTAAAAAATAGTTAAAATAATTATAAATGTTTGAAATAATTAATATATAAAATTTGTTTTATTTAATAATTATTTCATTAATTTCCCACACTATAGTCCCACATACCTAGCAACGCACATTTAACATATATCTAAATTAAAATTTATAATAACTACACAATTTACATAATTAATTAACAATTAATGAATCAATAATAAATAAATAATTTGTAATTAATCAATTACTTTATATAAACTTTATTTCAGTCAGACAGACCTTAAAAGTGTCAACATAGACATACATAGATTATTACTAATTACATGTTCCTAATTCATTAGATTCTTCAAAACAACTCATTGAAACATAAACACAGTTAAGTTTACCTATGTATTAAAATAAATAAAAAGGAAGCTATATCCATTAAAAATCATTTAGCTAAAAGTAGAACATTTTATAAAAGAATGAATTATTCAGTCTCATGCCTTCTACTGTTGTAAGTTAATGCATTGTGTACTTTGGGAAAGTCCAAACTGCTGTTCACTGGCCAGGGTTTTAAAATCGCAATAGAACAATTTGTCAAGGTAGATAGTATCAGTCGTAACTTCCTTCTATACCTTTCCAACACAACTTAAAAGTGCCAACGGTCATAAACAAAGATTAATGCTAGTTACATATAAGATGGTAGATCAATGTGCCCCAGGCCTTCTGCTTTTATATGTTGGTACACTGTATGCTTTAAAACAGTACAAATTGCTGTTCGCTGACCAGGATTAGGGAATCACATTAAGTCAAATTGTCAAGGTAGATGGTTTCAGTCGTGCCTTACTTCTAATTCCCCACATATGACTTAAAAACTTAGCAGTCACACAAACAAACAAAGATCTAGCATCAGTTTTTAAGATACAAAGTGCCTCACTATAGTCCCTAGTGCCCAGTTGTTTGCATATGGGAACGAGCCACCTGCTCCTAGGGATTGAATATGCTGGGCAGCCAAACAAGGCGTGGCCTATAGTTTCTCTAGAGGCAGAGCAGCATGGACAGCCCCTACTGGCAGTGGCATTGCCTGATCAAGAACTTGTGAATGTATTCAGAGGAATTGTACCATGTCGAAATTGGATATAAAGCTTTCTGTAAGCCGGGACCTGTTTCAAGTCAAAGAAACTCTCCAACGATCGCTATTGTTTAAAATCTAGGAATTCCCCTGTTAGTCTTCCTAAATTGCTATTCCTAATCTCATTTCCGAATACCCAATCCCAATACATGGATTTTAGTTGTTTTTTTGTGGGGAGGTCTTGGGGATGCGTGCAACTTCCTATTAACCCAATGTTTTTTAATAAGGTGTTTAAATTCCTTATCCAGACTATCTTCTTATGTGTGTCTAAAGTACATATTCCTCCCAAGCCAAAGCATATGGGTGCAGATCTGGGGTTGAATGGAATATCAGCCAAAACACAAGAGGACGTAATTTGGCCAGGACCTTTATAGATCTGACGCCCATATCTAATTTGAGGAAAAGTAATGGTGTGCTTGATGGGAGTGAGACTAAATTCCTCAAGTACCTGTTCTCAGTTGAAGTGAGATCATCCATTTTGTCAAACCCCCACAGCTCCGCACCATACAGAGCACTGCTTACTGCTTTGGTTTTGTAAATATCTAATGCTGGAGCGACCAGTTTAGTGCAGGATCCTGAATGTTCCGTAATCAGGGCTCCAACTTTCTGTCTAAACTTTAGGTTGGTCTTAGTTGTGTGGGGCTTCCAGGACATTCCCTCAGCCAGCTCTACACCCAGATATTCAAAGCTACATACCCGCTCCAGTCTAGTGTCATTTAGAGTAAAACAGCCTCTAAAAGATTTGTGTGGATTAAGCATCATTAGTTTTGTCTTGCTAGTATTTATTTCTAGCCCCCTCTCATCGCAGAATACTTTAAATTGGTTTAGTAGCGTCTGCAGCCCGCTTGGATTTGGAGACAAGGAGCATGTCATCCGCCAAGAGGAGCGTAGTGATCTTCGTGTTCCCCAGGGAGGGAGCATCAGCTGGTATTCTAGGTAAAAAGTCCACAACCTGATTAATGTATAGCGAGAACAGTGTGGGGGCCAGCACACAGCCCTGTCAAACCCCCCTGTTTACAGGGATATGGTTAGACACTTGGCCCTGATTGCCCCAGCGCACCCTGGCATAGTTGTCTTCGTGAAGATGAACAATCAATGCTAGGATCTCCAGGGACATTCCCATGTCTCTCAGCACCTCCCAGAGTTTTCCACGTGGCACTAGGTCAAATGCTGACTTTAAATCTACGAAGGCGACATATAGTCTCCCTCTGCCTAAGACCACCACTTTCCAATAGAGGAGAATTAATCTTAAAACCTGGTCAATTGTCCCAGTCTTTTGTCGAAAGCCTGCCTGTAGTGGTGTTAGTATATTTTCATCAGTCATCCAAACCTAAATTCTGGCTAAGAGGGTGCGACTGAACACCTTCTGGATGCAGTCTATTAGGCTAATAGGCCTGTAATTAGCCAGTTTGCTGCGATTTCCTTTTTTAAAAACTGGTATGATCTTGGCTCCCTTTCATGACTCTGTAATTTATGCTTCCCCTTCTATGGAATTAAAAAGTGACAGCATATATATTTTTGTCATATTTGAACAAATCACCGGGTATTCTTTCGGGTCCCGGGGCTTTTGCAGCTACAATAGATTCAATTAAGGTTTCTAGTTCCTCCTTAGGGAAGTTAACCCTCACTAGATTTGGTGGTAAATCTAAAGGAGACATCCCTCTGGAGCAGATTGTAATAGCAGAGTAAAGGGCCCCAAAATGCTCCTGCCAGTCCTCAGCTGTTATATTGTTAGCTAGTGCAGGTTGGCTTCCCAAATCGCCCTTTCCCACAAGAAGTCAGAACTTCCTGTAATCTTTCATAGAACATGCCTCCCCAATTTTCTTCCACCTATCGTCATCCCAATGCCGCTTGGCCTTCTTTATGGCTAATTTATAAGACCGCAGTATTGCTCATGCTAGGGGTACATTTTTATTTTTAATGGCTCTAATTAGTTGATGCTTTAAAAATCTGCACTCGCTTGAGAACCATGAGTTCAACCTGGTTGGATCCCTAGCGCTGTGATTAATACGTTTGGAGCTGACTATAGAATGTGTAGTAAGCAGCTTGAAAAACATTGCGTGCAGCCTACTTACATCTTTCACTTCTCCTATGGCCACTGCGAGGGATTTGATCTCCAACGACCAAGTCAATAGGTCCTGCTTAATTTTGCTGAGATTAGTTTCATCCGCAAGAACCAAGGCCCATTTAAGATGGCGCTTATCATTAGAGGCTAGTACCTCTTTTTTAATCAGATTGTTCCTGGAAGCACTATCTTTCCCTCCCAGGGCGAGACTAGTTCCAGACTAAGTGGGTTATGGTCACTATCGCTATTCTTAATTATGGACATGTCGAGTAATATAGGCCACAACTTAAGATCTACTAGGATATAGTATATGCGACTTGCTCCTGTTGGACCAATGAAGGTCAATTCACCTTCTCTATCCAATGGGGTCCTGTCATTAGTGGTCCATGGCCTATGTTCAATAGCCAGTGCACTTAACTGCAAACAATTTCTTAATTGGAGGTAAGCTAAGCAGAGGGACGCTCCAGAGTTTATCCTCGTCATTTACTTCGAGGATATCATACTCATCCAGTGGCTCAAATGTTACATTAAAGTCACCCCCAACAATCAGGGGGTGGAGGTGCTGTCTATTGCCTGTGAGCTCACCTAAGGTCTGCAAGGTGACAGATTTGCCTCCCCCTATGGTGCTTCTGGCATACACATTATAGATGTCTAAAATGTAGCCACAGTTAGCTTGCAACCTAACCGCTTGAATATCAGGGGACTTTGTCGGTATCTCCTTGATGCTACAATTAAGTGCAATACTAATCAATATCAGCATTCCACCTGATGGACGACCTTTATTGGATGCTAGTGCAGGCTGATGAACTGACAAATAGCCTGACAAGAAAGTTGGGGATAAACTCCACATCTCCTGAAGGATACATAAGTCGTGGGATTGGACTAACTGTGCCCAATGAGGCAGACTCAATTTGCTTCGCGTTCCAGCCATGTTCCATGAAATTAGTTTGAGCGAGTTAAGACTTGTGGGTATCTCAAGAGGAGCATGGGAAGGAATCTCACAGTCATTCTTTTAATAACATATAGATGACATCCTAACGTCGGATATGGCAAGGCCCAGGCTATGTGTTGTATTTTCCCTTTTGGATGGCACTGCGGAATATGGGCCATCCTTGCAGACTGACAGTGACAATAGTTCACTGCTTTCTGAAAGGTCTGTATACAAGGCGGTGCAAGCGACACTAGGTTCTGTGGGCGTGGATATATAGCTGTGCTTTAGTCAGTCAATATCTGCTAGGGGGATAATGGAGTTGGCCTATTGATTTTTAAATTGGAGTTGCATGAGGGTGCAGGAAATGCCAGCTGCCTCTTAGACTGGACGTTCGATGTAGCTGGGGGAAGAGTCCTAACTTCCAGGGAATAAGATTGTACACTAAGCTCTCATCAGTTAGGGTCAATTATATGGCATCTGTTGGATTATTATATAGGACGCATCTCTTCGCATGCAGTATGTTCTCCCTATCATGGATCTGCACCCTCTAACGTGCCTGATCCAGTGAATGGTTTTGTTAATTAGGGTTTCCTCAGTCTCATGCCTTGTGCAATGGTTGCATTTAGGGACATTGATCATAAAAATCTGTTTTCCATGAGCAGCAAGGGGGAGTAGCAGAACCTACCCAACATTGCGGGCTGTTGCTCCTTGCTGTTTCTCTACATGGATGATGCAAAGGGTGTAAGTGTCTGTGTGATGCCTCTGGTGTTGGTTTGACTAGCTTATCCCTCGCTACGTTTCCAGCCATATCAGTTGTACAATTACTCGAACTGGTGTTGAGAGTTGTTGTTAAGAGAGTGTTATGTACGGGAGTATGGGGTCGCTGTTTCCTACTAGGTGGTTTCCTCGTGCGCTCTAGTCTAGATAATGTGCCCTGGTTATTGGTACCTCCTAGCCTATCTAGCAGCCTGTGGATAAGCCCAGTTAATGTCTCAATGGTGGTTTTCAGGGCATTGACCTCCTTATGTAAATCAGAGACGGAGAAAGCAGCTTCATGATTAACCAAAAGCACGTCTCTAGGTGGAGTGCTTCCGTTCTTGGTTCCCCCCTGTCATTTGTGTCCTCAGTCACAATGCCAGTTTCCAGTAGGTCTTGCAGAGGTGAAAATCTATTACTGCATAACAACTCAGTAGAAAAAGCTGCTAAGCCAGTGATCACATTTTGTTCAACAACCTGGGTCGTATCAGAGTCTACATGGGGCTGAGGACCTTTGCCAGCACTCGCCTTCCTCAACATGCTGGGTATGCGTCCATTTTTAGCAGGGGTCCCTTGGTTCATTGCGGTTTTAGGACTAGTTTTAGGACTAGTCAAAACATCAACAGGAGTTGGAGCCAATACATTCTCGCACTCAATCAGCACGTCATCAATGCAATCCAAAACACCGTCCCCCTCTGGTAAACTCTGTGTCTTCTTGAATTTCTTGGCTGCTTTACGTGCTCCACCAACCCCTGTCGCCCCCTTGGTAACCTTTCTTTTCCCCATGGAGACTTCGAGGTTTCCACAAGAGTACTATCGGGTGCAGAGAGTGAGAACACAAGAGAGATGACAAGCCCACAAGCAGGCTCAGCCAACGGAAGCAGTTAAAAGATCGCAGAATGGTCTACAATGCACATAATGTTTCTTTCAGTACCTCGATAAGGCCCCCAAGGTGCAGGTGTTAGAGTGGTGGCCCAGCCCAGCCTCTTTCGGGCTATGACGAGCGTGGACGGGCAAGCCCTTGGCCCGGGCTTTGCCGGGGCGTGGCCTGCACGCATCCCACGCAGCAGGACCTCACGACTGTCTTTATGCGCCTCCGGGCACCTGGAAATGCGGTCAGAACAAAGGAGCCTGGGGGATGTGGTCCGTTCCCCAGCTGACAGTAAAGTTCAGCGCGCCCCGCGCAGCGGGACCTCGCAACTGCCTTTATGTGCCTCCGGGCACCTGGAAATGCGGTCAGAGCAAAGGAGCCTGCAGGATGTGGTCTGCGTCCCAACTCGTGGAAAAGTTCAGCGTGTCTCGTGCAGCAGGACCTTGCGACTGCCTTTATGTGCCTCTCGGTGCCTGGAAACGCGGTCAGAGCAAAGGAGCCTGGGGGATGGGGTCTGTGCCCCAGCTCACGTTCCCCAGCTCGCGGTAAAGTTCAGCGAGTCCCCAATCAATTATTATTTAATTAATTTGCCACCTTATGCCCCTGCAATCCCAAAAACCGCACCTAAAATGTAAATTAAAAAATTCTAATAATTTCACAATTTGCAAAGTTAATTAACAATTAATTAATTAATAATTTGTAATAATTAATCAGTTATTATTTAATTAAAATCCCACCCTATATCCCTACCAACCCAACAACCCACACCTAAGATATAAATTTAAAAAAATTATTTACACAATTTACATACTTAATAATCAAATTAATAATATCAATTTTAAAAAATAAATAAATTAATCATACCTAATTAACTACCCCTACAAACCTCACAACCTGCTACAACACTATAAATTACTATGGGGGTTATTCTGATGGCGGTCGGACTGCAGCTGACGGCTCGTCAGATGCGGTCCGACTGCTGTCTGTTTCTGCGGTCTGACTGACGCATTACAATGTGTGAGATCAGAGGCAGCAGGTGGAGGGACAGTCTGACGGTTTCCGAGGGGCTCAAGGAGCCTATTGGACCATCGGAGGGTCAGTAATACCTACAGTAGGGGCGATCCCTCCTCAGGCTCCGCCGGAGAGATTACAATGTCCCTTTCCGCTCACCTTTCATGGCGGTTCGCCCGCCATGAAAAGGCAGGTGGAAAGTGACTTTGGGGGTCCCTAGCACAGCCCCCTTCCCCCCTGGTCCTCCGCTATGAGGCCTGGGGGGCACCTATGGTGCCCCCCCAAACATCCCTGCACCATGTGGCAGGCACCGCGCTGGGACGCCTAAGGGGTAGCCACGCGCTTTACGAATACTCATAACATAACACGGTGCAGGGATGTTTTTAAAGTGTACATTTTCCATTGTGGCATGTGCTGCAGCTCGCAGCACAAGCAACAATGGAAAATGTACACTTTGGGACTGCTGTGAAGGCAGTTGCATTGTAATAAGGGCAGCGGGACCACCGAGTCCTTGTCGGGCAGTCCAGCTTCTGCTAAGGTGCCAATCGGATGAGAGTCCGACGGGCATCATAATGATGCCCTGAATTACAATTAAATGAAAAATATAAATAACTTGAAAATACAAACTATATTTAAAAACATTGACAATAATTACACAAAAAATATAAAACATATACAATTAAAATATTTTTTAAACATTTAAAGAAACTTAAAAACGATATTTCTTACCTTACAAAATCTATATTTTTTCAGTGATATATTTGCACAAGCTATTTCTGTGTCAGCATATTAAAAACTCGATATTTCTGCAACTCAATATTTGTAACTCAATATTTTGTCTGAATACCTATGTTTCCAACATTCAGGAAAAAATTGCACCTTTGCTAAATTATTTTGCCAAATTTTGGCCATCTCAGCCAGGTCACAAGTGATTCAAGTTCCATTTTGATTGATGAAACTATCTCTCGGCCTGCATAGATGAAAGATCATAAACTAATAATGCCACTGAGGGATGGCACAACTCTATAGAAGAGAACTAGACTTGTTTATATCATTTCCTGGAAATGTGAAAATCAAACTTCTTCTTTTGTAGTCTGTAATTCAGAGTTAGTGAAGTAAACTAAAGAAATGAATGAGAAAGTCCTTTCTGAGGTTCAGCAATTTGCCATGTTTAGAGGTACAGACTTTCCAGGCTACATCGCATATATACTGTTAGACTAAAAAACACTAAGGGCCCGATTATGATGGTGATGGGACTGCCACCAACAGGCCATCGGTGGCAGTCCCACCGCCATCGGCCCATGCAGGACCACCTGCCACATTAGGATGGGGGGCGGGAGGAGAGACCGTCTGCCACGCATCCGAAGGGTTCAACGAGCCCATCAGACCGTCGGACAGTCTGCAATCCCTACAATGGTGGCAGTGCCTGCTCAGGTACCGCCATAGGTATTATGATGTACCATTCCACCAGTTGTTTCATGGCGGTTAACCCACCATGAAAAGGCTGGCTGAAAGTGACTTTGGGGGCCCCTAGCGGGGCCCCCATCCCCAATGGCCCTCCACCATGTGCCATGAGGGGGGACCTATTGTGCCCCCCTAAACATCCCTGCACCGCATGGTGACTGCCACGTGGGGCAGGGATGTTTACAAACATGCCTCGTAGCATTGAGGCTTGTACTGCAGCCCATTTTCGGGCCTCAGCTCAAGCCTCAATGCTACAAGGCATGTTTCTGACATCCTCCACGGTGGTCGGATCGTAATCTGCCTGGCGGGACCGCCGACTCCCTGTCAGCCAGTCCTGTTCCCGACAGAATGGCAGTCGGACGCTTGTCCGACTGCCATTATAATTGAGCCCTAACTTCCTACATACTTGTCTGCCTTAAGCTTTAAACCGACTAAATGGCAAAAATTCCCCTTTCAACTCCTGCTCTGCAGCATAAGACAAGAAATATTCCTCAAAGCTCTCAAATTTTGAAATAACATTTTGTTTTGTATTTTTTTTAACATCCCACTTGTAGATGTCTTCTTTCTTTAAATAAGGGTGGGCTTTTTTGACTTCTTCTACCTCTACTTAAGAGTAATCCACTTCAAAAGTCCGCAATCTAATAAGCAAACCATCCAAAATCCAAAAAGTTATGTCTTTAAAATGGGCCTTGTAGAATACCCATGCAAAATTCAATTTTAACTAGAAAGCTTGTGTTATTTAAACATTTAAGCACACCATAACATTTTGACTCCTATCAATTGACAAGTTATCTACTCAGTAAACGCTTCAAATACAAGAAAATGAATGCAGTTGTAAAGTATTACATTAACAAAGGCTCCTGTACAAATGGAGAAAGTAAGTAGTGGGGAAATTAATTCAGGCTTCACATTCCCCTACAATCCAATGCAAAGCACCAAGAAGTCAAACCAAAGTAGCAATTAAGATTGAGCCAAAAAGAAACAATGCATTTAAAAACCAAAATGGAACATAGAGCAGTAGAAGAGTATGAGAAAATAACCCTACACTCTACAACTACCCTATGTTCTTTTTTGTTTTAATGCTTCCTTAAAAAATATACATATGTATCTATGTGTGTGTGTAAAAAAATGCTAATTGCCCCTTAGAGTTCAATAGGAAACCTATACGAAAAGAAGACAAATAAATATTAATGAATGTTTAAAAAATATACAATACTATTGAAAATGTTGCTGAGGTTTTTTTTTTGTTTTTTTTTTAAATTGATAAATGCGTTTTGGAATTTTTAAAATATAGAATACAACAAATGTATTTTAATAAAATAAATGAACAATAGCAAACTTGTCATGCTATGTTTTAAATCAATAGAGGTTTACTTTTAAAATAAATAACAAAATGTGTATGTGCAAGTTGTTAAAAGTGTAATTTGTTCAAAATACATCAATTACCTTAAACAAAATAATACAATCAAAAACATAAAATGAACGCCACATTAAATATTAAAAAAATCACAAACCCTTGTATTAAACAAGTACCAAGCTTGGACCATAAACAAATAATACCCATGCTAAACCCTAAAAATAAAAATACCACAACAATTAAAAATTACCTTCTCCCTCTAAATAATATAACACAAATTGTTCTCTCTCTACCCAGAGACCCTATCATCATTGCATCCCATCTGTATAGTCTAACACATTAAACAACAACAAAAAAATACCCACTTTGAACCATACTAATTAAAAGAAAAACCCCATCCTAAACCTAAAATCAAGTGTCTAAAGTCTAAAAACCTACTCCCTGGCTTTATCCTAGCCCTGTGACCTAAAAAGCTTTACTACTCTTACCTCAAGCATCTCCCTAATGCCTACAGAAACGCTTGCCACCCTTACTCCAAACATACCCAAAACCCTAACAGAAAACCCTAAAGCCTAAAAAACCCTCACTACCCTTTAGCCCAACCTGTCACTGAAGTTTAAAAAGCCATCCCTTATGCTTAAACAATCCTTATTATCTATTACCCCAACCCAACCTTATACACCGAAAACACCACACCTGTTTCCTAAAACAAAACCCCCTTGCTGTATCTTACCCCAAACCAGCATTGAACCCAAAAGAACTCATCCCTAGTACCTAAAACGTCTTTATCACCCCTTGTTTCAACCCTGAACCTTAAAATAAAATCTCAACTGACAAAAAAGCCCTTAGAACACATACTCGAATCCGACCCTAAACCCAATAAAACACCTCTACTTAATGACTAAAAATCCCTTACTACCACGTAACGCAGCTCAACCCTAAAACCCAAACAAAATACCTTAAGCCTAACAAACCCTTACTAACCCTTACTCCAACAACACCCTAAATCTTAAAAACCTCCTAAAACCAAAACCAATCTATGTACTTTCCTATTACTTACCAATACTTACCTTTAAATTGCAACGGCGCGCATTGCAAAGTAATGCAGTGTACCATAGTTCGATGTTAAAGTTCATACTGTGGGCCTGATTACGATGTCATAGCAGTCTAGAACCGCCTGACCTTAGATCGCGGTTCCGACCACAGTATTACGATGCAACCACTCATAGGGCGGTCACAAACATCCAGTTGTCAATGTAAGCTCGGCATGTGTTGCTAATTACCCCACATAATACATCACTCATTTCATAATCTATGACATCATTGATAGCATGTCTGCAATTTGTGTACTGACATCATCGATGACAAGGCCATGCATGGAGGTGGTGTGAGTTATAGTTGCTTTAGGCCACAATGTATAGTTACCAGAGATAACTATAGCTGGTGAATCTTTTCATCTTAAAACATTATGCATGACTGAAATTTTCACCTAACTATAATGTTATTTAACCTTTCAGTTAAAAAAAATTATATATATATATATATATATATCTCGCCACGCAGCTCCTTCCGGATCAGCGGGACCCATGAGAAGTGGCGCACACGCCGGCAGAGCCTACCGGCAAAATAATCCCAATTTAGTTCAAAGTACGTGCGCTCTCAGGATAATCAGGACCCAGGACTCCAAATAAACTTGCAAAGCGTTTATTTACACAACGCGTTTCAACTGCATCCCACGTGATCAAGACTGCGGATGCAGTTGAAACGCGTTGTGTAAATAAACGCTTTGCAAGTTTATTTGGAGTCCTGGGTCCTGATTATCCTGAGAGGGCACGTACTTTGAACTAAATTGGGATATATATATATATATAAATTCACTGAAAAAACCATAGGTTTCAGGCACGTTATAGTTAGAAATGATCATTTAACACCTTAACTGCTTCGAACGTTCCGCGCCAGTGCGGAACGTTCTATTAAGCAGGCGGGGCCGCGTCGGCCAACGGACGTGCGCAGCACTACTGTGGTTGTGCTCGCGCCGGCCGTTGGCCGACGCACGCAGCAAAAGGGTTAAAAAACCATAGAAATACCATGAAAAACCATAGGTTTCAGGAACGTTATAGTTAGTTGGACATTTCACTTGTACAAAACCAGAGAAATTCAGCTGTTATAGTTAGTTGAGCTAACTATAACTCGCGCCCCCGCAATGCACTGCTGATGACGTCACATATTACATCATTCATGACATGGTCAGTGACATCACTGATGACATGACTGATGACATCTCAAATGACATCACTGATGACATCACTGATGACATCATCCAGTGACTGTGTGTTTCTGTAAAGTTTAAATTTGTTTTAAAGTGTCTGTATGGAGGATTTAGTAGGTACGTGACTGACTGTATAAGTGAGTGATTAAATGTGTCTTACTGAATGCATGGGTTAGTGACTAAACTGTGTGAAAGCCTGTATCAGTCTGTCTGTTGTTGTGTAAGCTGCTGCATGGGTTGGTGAGTAGCTGCATGAGTGTCTATATGGGTTATTGATTGCTTGCCTGAGTATTTGTATGGCTGCCTGAGTGTGTGTGTGGGTGGGTGGGAGGTATGTGACTCTGTGCATAGATGTGTGAGTGGTTGATTCACTGGGTGTATGGGTTCAAGAGTGCATGTGGAAACAGCTGTATGGGTGGGTGAGTGTGTGTATGGGTGTGTTGGTGAGTGAATGGATGTCTCAGTGGTACATGTGCAAGTAACTACATATGTAAAAGGCAGTATATGTGAGTAATGGTGTATATAAATAACTATATGTGAGAGTCAGTAATTGTGAGAGTGGCTGCATGGATGAGTGTGTATTTGTATCAGTGATTCTATAAGAGAGTAATTATGTGTTAGTATCTGTACGAATAAGTGAGGTGATGTCTGTATAACTGTATAGGTGAGTAAATGGAAGTATGATTGATTCTTTGCATGACTGACTAGGTGTGTGAGTAAATCTGGATATGTGGCAGTGTGTGAGTGTTTGTATAGGTGTATGAGTGCATATGATAGTGTTGTATTGATGAGTGGCTGCATGTATGAGTGACTGTATGCGTGAATGAGTGGATGTGTGTGTAGACCTAGGAATGAGTCATTGCGTATTTAGTAACTGGTATTGATGTGTCTATTGTTTCGAAAATGGTAGTCTGTATTTTAGAGTGGGTGTATCAAAGGTTATATTCAGGTGTGAGGAGGTGCATCAGATTTTCACGTGGATGATGTAATCAGTGATGTCATTTGAGATGTCATCAGTGATGTCATCAGTGATGTCACTGACCATGTCATGAATGATGTAATATGTGACGTCATCAGCAGTGCATTGCGGGGGCGCGAGTTATAGTTAGCTGAACTAACTATAACGTCGGAATTTCTATGGTTTTGTACGAGTGAAATGTCCAACTAACTATAACGTTCCTGAAACCTATGGTTTTTTCAGGGTATTTCTATGGTTTTTTAAATGCTAATTTCTAACTATAACGTGCCTGAAACCTATGTCTTTTTTCTGTGAATTTCTATGGTTTTTTAAATGCTAATTTCTAACTATAACGTGCCTGAAACCTATAGTTTTTTCAGTGAATTTCAAAGGTCTAATGTACCTCAATGCTATGTTTTTTTTATTTTCTATATATATACATATATATATATATATTTTAAAAAAAATTGTGAATAATTTTTAGTTAGGAAAACTATATTCATTCTTTTTTTTTTATATTATACAGAAGTCGCGCACCCTTCGCGTTCACACTAAGGGGCCGCGCTGAGTGCCGCACACCCCTCGCGTTCACACCAGAGCCCGCGCTGGGAGCCACGCACCCATCGTGTTCACACTAGGGGCCGCGCTGAGTGCCGCGCACCCCTTGCGTTCACACCAGAGGCCGTGCTGGGAGCCGCGCACCCCTCGCGTTCACACCAGGGGGCAGCGCTGGGAGCCACGCACCCCCGCATTCACACCAGGGGGCCGCACTGAGTGCCGCGCTAGGGTCGCGACTCCAAATTTAAAAAAAAAAAAAAAAGCCGTCCACTTTCATTAATTTACATTCGCCCCGGGGACCCCATCCCCCAGGGCATGCTCAAATATACATTTTTTCTGTTTTTTTTTTTTTAAACGGAGGAGGGGGGACTGCCACCCCCCTCCCCGGCCACTTTGGGCCCCGGGGACCCCATTCCCTGGGACCTGGCCTCATGGTTAGGGACCGTGGTGGGAGCCCCAATGCCCCCACACTCCCGTCGGCTCCCCGACTCCTGCGTGAGCCGGCATTGCTTTTCCACACGGGGAGCTGCTCACATTCAGCTCCCCATGTGGAAAAGCAATCTGCTTTGGATTTTGGAAGAGAGAGCAGGTTTCCCTGCTCTCGCTTCCAAAATCCAAAGCAAGTTTGCTATGACAGGGCGGGAGCCATGCTCCCACCCTGTCTTAGCAAACAGCAGTATCCCGGGGGTAGGCACCCCAAGACACTGCAGGAGCCGGCCCTGTGGGGTGGCAGTCCCCAGGGCCATCAAGGGCTCCAGGAGGGGGACCAAGCGGCCCCCCTCCCTTTATTTACATAGCCCCGGGGAGGTGGTGGTCCCCGGGGCTCGGGGGTCCGTAACGGACCCCCTAATTTACATTATTAATGCCCCGGGGAGGTGGTGGTCCCTGGGGCGTGTGGGGGGGCTCGAGCCCCCCCCACAGGTTTAATTATTTTGGGAAAAAAAGCCCCTGGGAGGTGGTGGTTTCCGGGGCTGCAATTATGAATAGGACAATGCCCCCGGGACCTGGCCCACTCGGGGGCCTCATTTAAATCAAGCGCGGGCTTCATTTTGAAAAAAAATTTAGGCGGGATTCGCGACACCATCGCGCATTCTGCCGAAATTATTAAAAAAAAATCTTTTTTTGGCCTTGGGGGTCCTTGTGGGAACCCCTGTACAGGCCTAAGGGGTCAGAGTGTTTCTACCCTGCCCCCTTTTCTTGTTTTTAAACATTTATTTTACAGTTTTCTTGTGACTCGGTTCTACCAAGTCACAAAATGGCTGCCAACAGTTCCCAGTTTGGAGTGTTGGCAGCCAATGAGAATGAAGCTCGTGCCCGGGAGGGTTCGCGAATCCACCGCGTCCCTAGATATCAAAACCTTTTCTTTTTCAAATTTCTCAGGAACTACTGAATGGATTTACACCATTTAACAAAAAGGGCTCTTTTTGAAACAAGACCTACCTTTTTGCCAAATTTGGTGTAATTCCGTTCAGCAGTTCGGGCTGTAGCTATGTCTAAAGTTTCCTATGGAAAATTACATGGGGAAAACATGTTTTGGGACCCCCCTTTTTTCTCAGGCCCTGCTTGTTGAATCACCCCGAATCTTTCAAGACAGGAGCTGACCGGAGCGGGCTACTAGTTTTGAAAATTTCGCGAAGATTCGTCAACCGGCGCCAAAGATATTGAGAAAAGAAAAAACGCTTTTCCTATGGAAACTAGGTCCTAACTATAACTACCTACTGGCGACCGCCAGTAGGTAATATATATATATGTGTATATATATATGTATATATATATATATATATATATATGTATATATATATTCCAGCTCCAGTCCCACCATCTGCTACCAAACTCCTAAGGTGGGTGCCTCCGTACTCATGAGGGTGGGACTCACGTTTAACATCACAGCTCCAACAGACATGGGGCACTCATGGGGTTTGCCTGAAATACATTTTAATAAATGCAGACGCGTTTCAGCCATTAGCCTTCCTCAGTGCCATAAAATGTATATACATTGCGCACAGCGTTAAGTTTGTTTAAATAATGAACACAACCTTTTCATTGGCGATTTCAAAACAGTTGCCAACAAGATAGGACTGTAGAATATTCCAATTTCGGCCGCCATACTGGTACGGTAATGTGCCAATGTTTATTGTAAAATATCACATGGATTTCACATTTAGTCTTTATATTCAGAAAATTCAAGGCAAATCCTTAACATTACGTCCACAGCATGCCACATTTTAAGCCAGTCCCATCTCGTGTCTCAGCCCTACATGGGCTGCCACAATGTCACTGCGCGGTGGGCCAGGTCCCAAAGCAATATGCTAAAGATATGCGGGGGCTGTGTGGGCCCCTGCAGCCCCGGGGACCGCCACCTCCCCGGGGCTTAATTAATTATGCGTGGGGGCACGCGGCTCCCCCCCAGCCCCGGGGACCGCCACCTCCCCGGGGCTTTTAATAAAATGTGTGAGGGGGCTCCTGCCCCCCCACGCTGCCCCGTGGACCGCCACCACCCCGGGGCATTCAGATATTGGGGGGGCCTCGTGGTTCCCCCAAGCCCCGGACACCGCCACCTCCCCGGGGCTTTAATTAATTATGTGTGCGCGGGCCTTGCGGGCCCCCTAAGCCCTGGGGACTGCCACCTCCCCGGGGCTTTGCTTAATTATGTGTGGGGGGTGTCGCGGGCCCCCCAAGCCCTGGGACTGCCACCTCCCCGGGGCTGCATACATGTTGGGAGTGGGGCCGCGCGGTCCCCATCCTGGAGCCCCTTTGGTCCTGGGGACTGCCACCCCCCTGGGCTGGCTCCAGCAATGTCCCGGGGTGCCCACCCCCGGGACATTGCAATTTGCAATGACCTCCCGCCCTGTCATTGCAAACTTCTGCTTTGCTTCGTGGAAGCGAGAGCAGGAAACCTGCTCTCACTTCCACGAAGCAAAGCAATATTGCTTTTGGACAAGGGGAGCTGCATGTTTGCAACTCCCCTTTGCCAAAAGCAATGCCGGCTCCCGCAAGAGCCACTCTGCAAACGTGCCTCTTGGCACACTACGGGTTGGGGGATGAAGTCCTCTTTTCTCCTGAGGGACTTTGGGGGCCAAGAAGCCCTCCTGGTACCTCCTGTAAGTCCTACGCAGCGGAATTCCTGAGCGGTGGTCGGAGGCCCAGCCCCCTTTCTCCACCTCTCTGCAAACGCGACTACTAGTTAAAGAAGCATTTGCAATGTAATAGTTTTCGCATTCGCGAGAGTTAGAGCTATTGGCGTTGTAAATGGAAAAGTGTTTTATTAATGTTTCTTGGAGTGGAGTGGATGTAGGTTGTGTGTAGTGGAATTATGTGGTATGTTGTGCAGTGAAATTATGTGGTTAGAAGGTATGTGGTATTTAGTGTATAGGAATTATGTAGAGTGGGATTATGTGTTATGGAGAGTAATTGTGTGGTATGATAGTCTGTGTTGTCGAGTGGCAACCTCAGGTTTAGTCTTCCTCATTTCCATAGAAGCTAAACTATAAACGCAATGAGACAAAAAAAAGAAGGAACCACTGAGGAGCACTTCTGGACCTAGTCAGAGGTATGAGCAGAGCTACTGGAATTATGCGAATGTTTGGCTGCACTGACTTTTGCACAATTATACATTTTCCACATTTGCCACATAATCCATCATCTGCTTCATAATCTGCAGATTTGAACAAAAAAAACCTTGTTTGTAGCTCAAACGGCTCAAACGTTACCAAAAATGCAGCGACAAGTGTTACAGAGTGGTGGAAGGCCCTTCACAAACCTAGAATGGTCACCTGTTACTTATTGCTAAAAGTGGGTATTAAATTGGTACTAATGGTGTGCAAAACACTCTTGCTTCTTTCTGAGCCTCTCTTGCCTCTTTCTGCATTTCTGTTGCTTCTTTCTGCACCTTTCTTTCTTTTTCTGCACTTCTTTTACCTCTTTCTGCTCATCTCTTCTACTTTCTGCACCTCTCTTGCTTCTTTCTGCACCTCTTTTGCTTCTTTCTGCACCCCTCTTGCCTCTTTCTGCACCCTTCTTCCCTCTTTGTGCAACTCTCTTGCCTCTTTCTACACCTCTCATGCCTCTTTCTGTACCCCTTTTGCCTCTTTGTACACCTCTGTTCCTTCTTTCTGCACTGCTCTTGCTTCTTTCTGCACCTCTCTTGCAAATTTCTGCACCCCTCTTGCCTCTTTCTGCACCCCTATTCCCACTTTCTGCACCTCTCTTGCCCCTGTCTATACCCCTGTTCCCTCTTTCTGCACATATTTTGCCTGTTTCTGCAATGTTCTTGCCTCTTTCTGCAGTTCTCTTGCCTTCTTCTGCACCTCTGTTGCTTCCTTCTGCACTTCTTTTTCCACTTTCTGCACCCCTGTTGTCTCTTTTTGCACTCGTTTTCCCTCTTTCTGCACCTCTCTTGCTTCTTTCTACACTTCTCTTGCTTCTTTTTGCACCTCTCTTGCTTCTTTCAGCACCCTTCTTCCCATTTTTGCATCCCTCTTGCCTGTTTCTGCAGTTCTCTTGCCATTTTCTGTACCTCTCTTGCCTCTTTCTGCAACTCACTTGCCTCGTTCTGCACTTATCTTGCTTCTTTCTACACCTCTGTTGCTTCTTTCAGCAATTCTCTTACCTCTTTCTGCACTTCTCTTGCTTGTTTCTGTACCTCTCTTGTGTCTTTCTGCACCTCTGTTGCCTCTTCCTGCACCCCTCTTGCCTCTGTCTGCACCCCTGTTCCCTCTTTCTGCACCTTTCCTGCCTGTTTCTGCACCTCTCTTGCCTCTTTCTGTACCTCTGTTGCTTCTTTCTCCACTTCTATTGCCTCTTTCTGTGCCCCTCTTGCCTCTTTGTGCACCTCTTATACCTCTTTCTGCACCCCTCTTGCCTCTTTTTGCACCTCTCTTGGTTCTTTCTGCACTGCTCTTGCTTCTTTCTGCACCTTTTACAAATTTCTGCATCCCTCATGCCTCTTTCTGCACCCCTCTTCCCTATTTCTCTACCTCTCTTGATTCTTTCTGTACCTCTGTTGCTTCTTTCTCCACTTCTCTTGCCTCTTTCTGTACCCTTTGCACCTCTTTCTGCACCTCTGTTGCTTCTTTCTGCACCCCTCCTGCCTCTTTCTGTGCCCCTCTTACCTCTTTGTGCACCTCTCATACCTCTTTCTGCACCCCTCTTGCCTCTTTTTGCACCTCTCTTGCTTCTTTCTGCACTGCTCTTGCTTCTTTCTGCACCTCTCTTGCAAATTTCTGTATCCCTCTTACCTCTTTCTGCTCCCCTGTTCCCTCTTTCTGTACCTTTCTTGCCTGTTTCTGCACCTCTCTCGCCTCTTTCGGCACCTCTGTTGCTTCTTTCTGCACATCTCTTGCCTCTTTCTGCACATCTCTTGCCTCTTTCTGTACCCCTCTTGCCTCTCTAAGCACCTCTGTTGCTTCTTTCTGCACTTCTCTTGCTTCTTTCTGCACCCCTCTTGCCTCTTTCTGTACCCCTTTTGCCTCTTTGTGCACCGCTCCTGCCTCTTTCTGCACCTCTTTTGCCTTTTTCTGCAGTTCTCTTGCCTCCTTCTGCACCTCACTTGCCTCTTTCTGCACTTCTCTTGCTTCTTTCTGTACCCTTCTTCCCTTTTTCGGCACATCTCTTGCCTCTTTCTGCACCTCTCTTGCCTCTTTCTGCACATCTTTTGCTTCTTTCTGCACTTTTCTCTCCTCTTTCTGCACCACTCTTGCCTCTTTCTGTACCTCTGTTGGTTATTTATGCACTGCTCTTGCTTCTTTTTGCACCTCTGTTGCAAATTTCTGCATCCCTCTTGCCTCTTTCTGTACCCCTCTTCTCTCTTTCTGCACCTCTCTTGCCTCTGTCTGCACACCTGTTCCCACTTGCTGCACCCATTTTGCCTGTTTCTGCACCCCTGTTGTGTCTTTCTGCACTCGTTTTCCCTCTTTCTGCACCTCTCTTGCTTCTTTCTGCACTTCTCTTGCTTCTTTCTGCACCTCTCTTGCTTCTTTCTGCACCATTTTTCCATTTGTTTTATCCCTCTTGCCTCTTTCTGCAGTTCTCTTGCCATTTTCTGCACCTCTCTTGCCTCTTTCTGCAGTTCTCTTGCCATTTTCTGCACTTCTATTGCTTCTTTCTACACCTTCGTTGCTTCTTTCAGCAATTGTCTTGCCTCTTTCTGCACCTTACCTGCTTCTTTCTGCACCCCTCATGCCTCTTCTGCACCCCTCTTCCCTCTTTCTGCACCTCTCTTGTCTCTTTCTGCACCACTGTTACCTCTTTATGCACCTTTCCTACCTGTTTCTGCACCTCTCTTGCCTCTTTCTGTACCTCTGTTGCTTCTTTCTGCACTTCTCTAGCTTCTTTCTGCACCCTTCGCGCCTCTTTCAGCACCTCTGTTGCTTCTTTCTGCACTTCTCTTTCTTCTTTCTGCACCCCTCCTGCCTCTTTCTGTACCTCTCTTGCCTCTTTGTGCACATCTCCTACCTCTTTCTGCACCCCTCTTGCCTCTTTTTGCACCTCTGTTAGTTCTTTCTGCACTGCTCTTGCTTCTTTCTGCACCTCTTTTGCAAATTTCTGCAACCCTCTTGCCTCTTTCTGCACCCCTCTTCCCTATTTCTCCATCTCTCTTTCTTCTTTCTGCACTTCTCTTGTTTCTTTCTGCACTGCACTTGCTTCTTTCTGCATATCTCTGGCAAATTTCTGTATCCCTCTTACCTCTTTCTGCACCGCTGTTCTCTCTTTCTGCACCTTTCTTGCCTGTTTCTGCACCTCTATTGCCTCTTGTGGCACCTCTGTTGCTTCTTTCTGCACTTCTCTTGCCTCTTTCTGCACCCCTCTTGCCTCTTTCAGCACCTCTGTTGCTTCTTTCTGCACTTCTCTTGCTTTTTTCTGCACCCCTCTTGCCTCTTTCTGCACTACTGTTGCTTCTTTCTGCACTTCGCTTGCTTCTACCTTTTTGTACACAAATTTACAGAGTATGCTGTTTGAAACACAGGTATTCAAGTATTTGTATGTTTATTTTCATGTAACGTGTCACTAGGTAAAAGCAGAGACACACGCATGCATACCTTCACAAACTTGGTCAGATTTACAACAGTGATATGCTTAGGATTGCTGTTTTCTATTTGGTAGGCCTAACATTTTGAGCAGTCAATGAATATTGAACCTTCAAGAGAAAAGTGAGGTTTAAGACTTCTTGGGAGGCGGATTAGTGATTCGGCTACTTGTATGAGTCTGTTGTAAGGTACAGTCAAAGTAGGCCTCTTTCTGCACCTCTGCTGGTTATTTCTGCACTTCTCTTGCTTCTTTCTGCGCCTTTATTCCTCTTTCTGCACATGTCCTACCTATGTAGGCATAGTTAGAAATTAGCATTTAAAAAACCTTAGCAATACACTGAAAAAACCAGAGGTTTCAAGGGAGTTATAGTTAGGGATTAGCAATTAAAAAACCTTAGAAATTCACTGAAAAAATCATAGGTTTCAGGGACGTTATAGTTAGAATTTAGCATTTAAAAAAACCTTAGAAATTCACAAAAAAAACCACAGGTTTCAGGGACGTTATAGTTAGTTGGACATTTCACTCGTACAAAACCGGAGAAATTCGGCTGTTATAGTTAGTTGAGCTAACTATAACTCGCGCCCCCGCAATGCACTGCTGATGACGTCACATATTACATCACTCATGACATGGTCAGTGACATCACTGATGACATCTCAAATGACATCACTGATGACATCATCCACATGATCATCTGATGCACCTCCTCACACCCTAATATAACCTTTGCTACATCCCTTCTAAAATACAGACTACCATTCTCGAAATCATAGACACACCAATACCAGTTAGTACATACCCAGTGACTGATTCCTAGGTCATCATACACATCCATTCACTCACCCATACAGTCACTCATACATGCAGTCACTCATCAATACAGCCACTATCATATGCACTCATACACCTAGACAGACACTCACACACCGCCACTCACCTATAGAGTTAATCACTCACCTAGTCAGTCATGCAAAGAATCAATCACACTCCCATTTACTCATCTATACAGTTATACACACACCACCTCACTTATTCATACAGATACTAACACATACTTACTCTCTTTTACAATCACTGACACAAGCACACACTCATCCATACAGCCACTCTCACAATCACTCACTCTCACATATAGTCATTTATATAGTCCAACACTCACATATACTGCCTTTCACATATGTAGTAACTCACACATGTACCACTGAGACATAAATTCACTCACCAACACAGCCATACACACACACCCACCCATACAGCTCTTCACAGATGCACTCTTGAACCCATACACCCAGTGAATCACCCACTCACACATCTATGCACAGAGTGACACACCCCCCACTCACCCACACAGACACTCAGGCACCCAGACAGATACTCAGACAACCAATCAAAAACCCATATAGACACTCATGTAGGTACTCACCAACCTATGCAGCTGCTTACACACCAACTGACAGACTGATACATACATTCACACAGTTTAGTCACTAACCCATGCTTTCAGTAAGACACGTTTAATCACTCACTTATACAGTCAGTCAGTCCATTCAGACATTCATACACCCACTCATTCTTCAATACACCTAGGTATATATATATATATATATATATATATATATATATATATATATATAATTCTTAAACTTTTTAGAAACACTCAGTCACTGGATGATGTCATCAGTGATGTCATTTGAAATGTCATTAGTGATGTCACTGAACATGTCATGAGTAATGTAATATGTGATGTCATCAGCAGTGCATTGCGGGGCACGAGTTATAGTTAGCTCAACTAACTATAACGGACAAATTTCTATGGTTTTGTACGAATGAAATGTCCAACTAACTACAACGTCCCTGAAACCTGTGCTTTTTTCAGTGAATTTCTAAGGTTTTTTAAATGCTAATTTCTAACTTTAATGACCCTAAAACCTATTGTTTTTTCAGGGAATATATATATATATATATGTATATGCAAAAGGCGAATCCCCGCGTTGCAGCAAAGATCCACGAGCCACACCAATCGTGAGTGTAAATAAGGTTGTTTATTCAGGCAGGATAAACAGACGCATTTCGACCACAGCCGTGGTCTTGGTCACATGATCCTAACAGGTGATCATGGTGCCTTTTTAAAGGGGAACAAAGTAAGCGTCACACACGACGCGACTTAGTCATTTCTATAATAATTGTTTTTCTTTTTACTATTTTTCTCGATTTTTTATGGATAAAAATAACGTTTATCTAATCAGGTCCTAAAATAAACAGTGTTACAAAAGAATATAAATTGCAATTGGAACATGAGTGAATTTAACATGCCTCATTCATTGTCAATTCGCAGTTGTATGCTTGGATGTAGAGCAATCTTTGCTACATCGGATAAGGTTTATTTTGACATAATTAATCATTCAACATACTTGATGCCTAGGCCAGAGAAAACAAACGTTATTTATAACAGTTATGTACGATTCTCCTGAACAGAAACAAAACAATGGTATAGTACCCAAATATTCAATGCACATATGATATAGTGGGTCATGTTAATATATGGAAGATGCATTCCAATAGTCACAGGCATTTTAGGAGCTGTGTGTGAAGACACGTTAGTACAGACTCTCAGTTGCCAACCCCATGCAATAATCGTATCCACAGACTATGGTGACTAATGAGCAATCGTTGTTACCTAAAACAACGTAGTGCTCCAATGAAGTAGTTTTATATTGGTTTGTGTCATTCATTCATAACCACATCATATTATGGTTCCTGAAAGGAGAACATAACCCCTTCGCTGCTAGGCCTTTTCCCCCCTGTGCAAAGCCTTTTTTTGGCTATTTGGGGTAGTTCGAGCTTAGGCCCTGTAACTTTTTGACCACATAAGGTATCCACGCCAAATTTGCGTCCTTTTCTTCCAACACAATGGGGATTTTAAAGGTACCCAGGCTTTTTTGATTCCCCTGGAAGGGACCCAGAAATTAGCCAAAACACAGCTAAATTTTGTTTTTTTTAGGAAAAATGGGAAAAAAGGGCTGCAGATGAAAGCGTCTGTTTTTTTCCCTACAAATAGTATCAACAAAGGGTTTCTGGTGCTGAAATAACCATCTTCCCAGATTTCAGGGACTGACAGACGTTTGTCAGAAAACCAACATTTTTTACACCGTTTTGGCATTTTACTGGTACAAAGCCTATTTTTGCTATTTTTTGTGCTTTAAACCTCCTTCCAGTTAATGGTAAAAATGGGTATGAAAGTAATGATGGATCCTGGACAGCTATACATTTCTAAAAAGTAGACAAAATCATGAATTCAGCAAGGGGTCATTTGTGTAGATCCTTTAAGGTTTTCTTATAGAGACTAACAGTTGAAAATTGGAAAAATTGAAAATTAGTTACAAAAAACAGCTATTTGTGCCGTCGTTTTAACCTGTAACTTCTTCTAAATATGACAGATGTTTTAAAGCAATATACCGTTACATTTGCTGGACCCTTCTGGTTGTGGGGATATATAGGACTTGTAGGTTCACCAAGAACCCGAGGAACCCAGAGCCAATAACTGAGCAGCGTCTTGCAATGGTTTTTTATTGTGTACCAGGTATATAGCAATTCATTTGGGAAAATATAAACAGGGAAAAATCGGTATGAAAGACACCTATGTATTTCTGAAATGGGAACAAAATATAGAGTTTAGAAACAGTAGCTATTTGCACATCTCCGAAATTGTGGGTACCCATACCAGCATGTGAATTATAGGACATTTTACAAAGTGACTTCTTTTTTACATATTGTCTTGCATTTGGAAGGCAGAAATGCATTGAAAGTTATTGGTAATAACAGTTTCTCTACAATTATGTGCTCCCCTAAGTCTCCCAGGAAATTGGTACCTCACTTGTGTGGGTATGCCTAGTGCCCGCGTCAGGAAACGGCCCAAAACGCAACGTGGACACACCACATTTTCACAGTGAAAACTGACCCTTTTTTTTACAAAGTGCCTAGCTGTAGATTTTGAACCCTAGCTCTGCCAGCACCTAGGGAAACCTAGCAAACCTGTACAATTTTGAAAACTAGACACCCAGGGGAGTCCAGGATGGGTGACTTGACTAGCTCTCACCAGGTTCTGTTACCCAGAATCCTTTGCAAACCTCAAACTTTGTCAAAAAAACCAAATGTTTCTCACATTTCTGTGGTGGAAAGTTCTGGAATCTGCGTGGATCCACAAAATTCAACCCAGCCCGCATTCCCCAAAGTCTTCCGAGAAGAATGGTACCTCACTTGTGTGGGTAGGCCTAGTGCCCGCGACAGGAAACGGCCCAAAACGTAACGTAGACACACCACATTTTCACAGTGAAAACTGACCCTTTTTTTGCAAAGTGCCTAGCTGTAGATTTTGAACCCTAGCTCTGCCGGAACATAGGGAAACCTAGCAAACCTATACATTTTTGAAAACCAGACACCCATGGGAATACAGGATGGGGTGACTTGTGTGGCTCTCACCAGGTTCTGTTACCCAGAATCCCTTGCAAACCTCAAACTTTGTAAAACAAAACAAATTTTCCTCACATTTCTGTGGTGGAAAGTTCTGGAATCTGCGTGGATCCACGAAATTCCACCTACACCACATTCCGCAAAGTCTTCTGAGAAAAATGGTACCTCACTTGTGTGGGTAGGTGTAGTGCCCGCGACAGGAAACGGCCCAAAACGCAACGTGGACACACCACATTTTCACAGTGAAAACGGACTCTTTTTTACAAAGTGCCTAGCTGTAGATTTTGAACCCTAGCTCTGCCGGCACCTAGGGAAACCTAGCAAACCTACACATTTTTGAAAACAAGACACCCAGGGAAATCCAGGATGGGGCAACTTATCTGGCTCTCACCAGGTTCTGTTACCCTGAATCCCTTGCAAAACTCAAACGTTATCAGAAAAAACACATTTTCCTCACATTTCTGTGGTGGAAAGTTCTGGAATCTGCGTGGATCCCCAAAATTCCACCCACCCCGCATTTCGCAAAGTCTTCCAAGAAAAATGGTACCTCACTTGTGTGGGTAGGCCTAGTGCCCGCGACAGGAAACGGTTCAAAGCGCAACGTGGACACACCACATTTTCACAGTGAAAACTGACCCTTTTTTTGCAAAGTACCTAGCTGTAGATTTTGAACCCTAGCTCTGCCGGCACGTAGGGAAACCTAGCAAACCTATACATTTTTGAAAAATAGACACCCAGGGGAATCCAGGATGGGGTGACTTGTCTGGCTCTCACCAGGTTCTGTTACTCAGAATCCCTTGCAGAACTCAAACGTTGTCAGAAAAAACACATTTTCCTCACATTTCTGTGGTGGAAAGTTCTGGAATCTGTGTGGAGCCACAAAATTCCACCCACCCCGCATTCCCCAAAGTCTTCCGAGAACAATGGTCCCTCACTTGTGTGGGTAGGCCTAGTTTCCACGACAGGAAACGGCCCAAAACGCAACATGGACACACCACATTTTCACAGTGAAAACTGACCCTTTTTTTGCAAAGTGCGTAGCTGTAGATTTTGAACCCTAGCTCTGTCGGCACCTAAGGAAACCTAGCAAACCTATACTTTTTTGAAAACTAGACACCCAGGGGAATCCAGGATGGGGTGACTTGTCTGGCTCTCACCAGGTTCTGTTACCCAGAATCCCTTGCATACCTCAAACTTTGTTAAAAAAAAACACATTTTCTTCACATTTCTGTGGTGGAAAGTTCTGGAATCTGCGTGGATCCACAAACTTCCACCCACCCCACATTCCCCAAAGTCTTCTGAGAAAAATGGTACCTCACTTGTGTGGTTAGGCCTAGTGCCCGCGACAGGAAACGGCCCAAAACGCAACGTAGACACACCACATTTTCACAGTGAAAACTGACCCTTTTTTTGCAAAGTGTCTAGCTGTAGATTTTAAACCCTAGCTCTGCCGGCACCTAGGGAAACCTAGCAAACTTATACATTTTTGTAAACTAGACACTCATGGGAATACAGGATGGGGTGACTTGTCTGGCTCTCACCATGTTCTGTTACCCAGAATCCCTTGCAAACCTCAAACTTTGTAAAAAAAAACACATTTTCCTCACATTTCTGTGGTGGAAAGTTCCGGAATCTGCGTGGATCCACAAAATTCCACCTAACCCACATTTCGCAAAGTATTCTGAGAAAAATGGTACCTCACTTGTGTGGGTAGGCCTAGTGCCCGCAACAGGAAACGGCCCAAAACGCAACGTGGACACACCACATTTTCACAGTGAAAACTGACCCTTTTCTTACAAAGTGCCTAGCTGTAGATTTTCAACCCTAGCTCTGCCAGCACCTAAGGAAACCTAGCAAACCTGTATAATTTTGAAAACTAGACACCCAGGGGAGTCCAGGATGGGTGACTTGTCTGGCTCTCACCAGGTTCTGTTACCCAGAATCCCTTGCAAACCTCAAACTTTGTAAAAAAAAACACATTTTCCTCACATTTCTGTGGTGGAAAGTTCTGGAATCTGCGTGGATCCACAAAATTCCACCCACCCCGCATTCCCCAAAGTCTTTTGAGCAAAATGGCACCTCACTTGTGTGGGTAGGCCTAGTGCCCGCGACAGGAAATGGCCTAAAACACAACGTGGACACACCACATTTTCACAGTGAAAACTGATCCTTTTTTTCGCAAAGTGCCTAGCTGTAGATTTTGAACGCCAGCTCTGCTGGCACCTATAGAAACCTAGCAATCCTATACATTTTTAAAAACTAGACACCCACAGGAATACAGGATGGGGTGACTTGTTTGGCTCTCACCAGGTTCTATTACCCAGAATCCCTTGCAAACCTCAAACTTTGTCCAAAAAACCAACATTTTCCTCACATTTCTTTGGTGGAAAGTTCTGGAATCTGCGTGGATCCACAAAATTCCACCCACCCCGCATTACGCAAAGTCTTCCAAGAAAAATGGTACCTCACTTGTGTGGGTAGGCCTAGTGCCTGCAACAGGAAACGGCCCAAAACCCAACGTGGACACACCACATTTGCACAGTGAAAACTGACCCTTTTTTTTGCAAAGTGCCTAGCTGTAGATTTTGAACCCTAGCTCTGCCAGCACCTAGGGAAACCTAGCAAACCGATAAATTTTTTTACAACTAGACACCCAGGGGAATCCAGGATGGGGTGACTTGTGGGGCTCTTACCAGGTTCTGTTACCCAGAATCCCTTGCAAACCTCAGACTTTGTAAAAAAAACAAATTTTCCTCACATTTCTGTGATGGAAAGTTCTGGAATCTGTGTGGATCCACAAATTTCCTACCAAGCAGCGTTCCCCCAGGTCTCCCGATAAAAATGTTACCTCACTTGCGTGGGTGAGTCAAGTACCTGCGACAGGCAAGGGCCCAAAATGTATTGAGGAGTCCTCAAAGTTACCTATCACAAAACAACCTGGTTTTGCAAGGGGGGTCACCTGGGTTTTTGGCCCCGGGCTCGGCGGCCATCTTGGGAAACTACAAACCCACACATTTCTGAAAACTAGACACCCGGGGGAGTCCAGCGAGGTATGGCCTGCGTGGATCCCCCAACGTTTTCCTACCCAGAATCCTCTGCAAACCTCAAATGTGGCTGAAAAAATCACTTTTTTTCAAATTTCTGTGTGGGAAATTCTGGAATCTGCATGGATCCACAAATTTCTTACCACCCAGCGTTCCCCCAGGTCTCCCGATAAAAATGATACCTCACTCGCGTGGGTGGGTCAAGTACCCGCGACAGGCAAGGGCCCAAAACGTATTGAGGAGACATCAAAATGACCTATCACAAAACAACCTGGTTTTGCAAGGGGGGTCACCTGGGTTTTTGGCCCCGGGCTCAGCGGCCATCTTGGGAAACTACCAAACCCACACATTTCTGAAAACTAGACACCTGGGGGAGTCCAGCAAGGTATGGCTTGCGTGGATCTCCCGACGTTTTCCTACCCAGAATCCCCTGCAAACCTCACATTTTGCTGAAAAAACCACATTTTCTACATATTTTTGGGTGGAATCACCATGCCGGCACAAATGTCCTACCCCAGAGCGTTCCCCTCAGTCTCCCGAGAAAAATGATACCTCACTTGTGTGGGTGTCCTATGCAGAATTGGCTAAAAACGTAATTTTAAAAAAATGTAGCGCTTAGAATTCTCCGTGCTAAAACCTTAATCCCCATGTTTTTGGCTCTTCTCAGTCACAGGCCCTTTCCCCACCCACACAAGTGAGGTATCATTTTACTCGGGAGACTGAGAGGTTTCCCTAGATGGCCGCCAAGCCCGGGACCAAAAACTCATGTGACCCCCACTTGCAAAAGGAGATCGTTTTATGATAGGTAACTTTCAAGTCTCCACAATATACGTTTAGGGCCTTGCATGTCGCGGGTACTTAACCCACCCACACGAGTGAGGTACCATTTTTATCGGGAGATCTGAGGGAACGCTGGTGGTAGGAAATTTGTGTCAGCCCGGTAATCCCACAACTTTCCCACACAGAAAATTGAGAAAAATTTGATTTGTTTTCAGCACAATTTGAGATTTTCAGGGGATTCTGGGTAGGGAAACGTTCGGGGATCCACGCAAGCCATACCTCCCTGGACTCCCCCGGGTCTCTAGTTTTCAGAAATGTGTGGGTTTGGTAGGTTTCCTTAGATGGCCCCAAACCCGCGACCAAAAACTCATGTTACCCACTTTGCTGGAATCTCCATGGATCCACAAATTTCCTACCACCCAGCATTCCCCCAGGTCTCCCGATAAAAATGGTACCTCACTCACGTGGGTGGGTCAAGTACCCAGGACAGGCAAGGGCCTAAAACATATTGAGGAGACATCAAAATTACCTATCACAAAACAACCTGGTTTTGCAAAGGGGTCACCTGGGTTTTAGGCCCCAGGCTCGGTGGCCATCTTGGGAAACCTACCAAACCCACTCATTTCTGAAAACTAGACACTCGGAGGAGTCCAGCGAGGTATGGCTTGCGTGGACCCCCCAAAGTTTTCCTATCCAGAATCCCCTGCAAACCTCAAATTTAGCTGAAAAAATCAAATTTTTCTCAAATTTCTGTGCTGGAAAGTTATGGAATCTGCATGGATCCACAAATTTCCTACCACCCAGCATTCCCCCAGGTCTCCCGATAAAAATGGTACCTCACTCGCATGGGTGGGTCAAGTACCCGCGACAGGCAAAGGCCCAAAACGTATTGAGGAGACATCAAAATGACCTATCTCAAAACAACCTGGTTTTGCAAGGGGGGTCACCTGGGTTTTTGGCCCCGGGTTCGGCGGCCATCTTGGGAAACCTACCAAACCCACACATTTCTGAAAACTAGACAACCGGGGGAGTCCAGCGAGGTATGGCTTGCGTGGACCCCCCACAGTTTTTTCACCTTGTTATCTAGTTTTCAAAAATGTATAGGTTTGCTAGGTTTCCCTATGTGCCAGCTGCGCTAGGGCCCAAAAACCAAAGGTAAACAAAGCAAACACAAGGAGATGATGGACGGAGTTCTGAAACTTTTCAGACACTCACCGCCAGTCACAGATCTGGGTTGAATCCATCATCGTTCTTTAGCTCACTTCGCCACCCCAGTTCAGACACAGCTATATGCAAATCAGTCTTGACCCTGTGCCTCATGGGAACAGTCCAGCCCAAACTGCCAAGCCATGTCTTCCCTGGACCGGAAACAAGCATCCTGGGACCGGTTTTGGGCTAACAGCCCTCATCAGCCAGGCTAGCTTGAATCAAGTGGCAAAGTGAGCAAGGGACCCACGTCTGGGCATACCCTGCCAACTTAGGGTGAACAAAGCAAAAACAAAGAGATGATGGACCGAGTGCTGAAACTTTTCAGACACTCACCCCCAGTCACAGATCTGGGTTGAATCCATCATCGTTTTTTAGCTCACTTCGCCACCCCAGTTCAGACACAGCTATATGCAAATCAGTCTTGACCCTGTGCCTCATGGGAACAGTCCAGCCCGAACTGCCAAGTCATGTCTTCCCTGGACCGGAAACAAGCATCCTGGGACCCGTTTCGGGCTAACAGCCCTCATCAGCCAGGCTAGCTTGAATCCACAGGTAGGCACATTGCTAAAAACAAGTCAGTGCTTAGAGGGCTTTCTGCCACCCTGGGGGGAATCGGGGGGGCCCGATATGCCCCCCAAGGGGGGCAGAAAGATTGTGGCTATTAGTTGGGGGGTGGGGGCATTGGTATGCCCATTCTGGGCAGCCCCCACCTCCATGCATAAAAAAAGCCCACGTAATCGCTGGCGCCTTGTGGGATCTCTGACGCCCCATGGGGGGCAGATCAGGGGCTACTGCCCCATCTATCTCCTGGGGGGGGCAGAAAGACTGTGGCATTTTTTGGGGGGTGGTGGGTGCATTGGCATGCCCATTCTGGGGCAGCCCACACCCCTGACTTAAAAAAAAAATATATTCCCTGATGCCTATTGGGCTTTCTGCCCCCCCCCCCAGGAGGCAGATAAGGGGTTTTTGCCCCTATCTGCCTCCCAGGGGGCAGAAAGACTGTGGCAGCTTTTTTTGGGGTGGGGGCATTGGTATGCCCATTCTGGGCAGCCCCCACGTATATATAAAAAAAAATCCCTGGTGCGTTGTGGGCTTTCTGGCCCCCGGGGGCAGATCAGGGGCTACTGCCCCCATCTGCCTCCTGGGGGGGCAGAAAGACAGTGGCATTTTTTTGGGGTGTGGGGGCATTGGCATGCCCATTCTAGGCAGCCCCCACCCCGAACTTTGAGTGAATTAAATCCCTGGTGCCTAGTGGGCTTTCTGCCCCCTGGGGGGGCAGATAAGAGGCTATTTCCCCATATGTCTCCGGGGGGGCAGAAAGACAGTGGCATTTTTTGGGGTGTGGGGGCATTGGCATGCCCATTCTAGGCAGCCCCCACCCCGAACTTTGAGTGAATTAAATCCCTGGTGCCTAGTGGGCTTTCTGCCCCCTGGGGGGGCAGATAAGAGGCTATTGCCCCATATGTCTCCGGGGGGGCAGAAAGACTGTTGCATTTTTTTGGGGGGAAGGGGCCTTGGCATGCCAATTCTGGGCAGCCCCCACCTCTAAGTATATATAAATAAAATCCCTGGTGCCTTGTGGGCTTTCTCCCCCGCCCGGGGGGCAGATCAGGTGCTACTTCCCCATCTGCCTCCTGGGAGGCAGAAATACTGTGGCATTTTTTTTGGGTGGTGGGGGCATTGGCATGCCCATTCTGGGCAGCCCCCGTCCCGAACTTTGGAAGAAAACAATCCCTGGTGCCTAGTGGGCTTTCTGCCCCCCGGGGGGCAGATAAGGGGCTATTGCCCCATCTGCCTCCCAGGGGGGGCAGAAAGACTGTACCATTTTTTTTTGGGTTGGGGCATTGGCATGCCCATTCTGGGCAGCCCACACCCCTATGTATATATAAAATAAAAAAATCCCTGGGGCCTAGTGGGCTTTCTGCCCCTCCGGGGGGCAAATCAGGGGCTATTGCCCCCATCTGCCTCCTGGGGGGGCAGAAAGTCTTATACCTTCTTTGGGGGGGTAGGGTGGGGGCATTGGCATGCCCATTCTGGGCAGCCCCCACCCCAGGCATATAAAAACAAATCCCTTGGGCCTAGGGTGCTTTCTGCCCCCCCGGGGGGGCAGAAAGGCTGTCTGGCAAAGGTTTATGTGGGGGAGCAAAGGCCCTTGTCCAAGGGGCTTCTCCCCCCTCCCTGGTGGCTAGTGGGTGGATCCCTGCTTGGGGATCACCCTCCTGGGGCGATCCCCAAGCAGGGATCCACTAGGGAAGGGGTACCATTAGAAAGGGGAGATTCTCCCCTTTCTAACAATACCTCTCCCATGTTTTTTGGTGCTCGGGGGCTGAGATAGCCGCACAAGCACCGAAACTGTGAAACTGAAACTAAGTTTTAGTTTAGTTTTCATTTTAATGACGACAGCGCGCCATGCGCACGATTGTCATTACAATGAAAACCCAATCCATGCTTTGGGAGGTTGGGGAAGCTCTTCCCCACCTCCCAAAGCAACAAAAAAAAAGGGAAAGTGTGCTCATGACGGAATGGTTCCATCATGAGCACACTTGCACTTATGCTCATGACGGAACCATTCCGTCATGAACATGGAAGGGGATAAAACAACATTAAATGTCACAAAACATGATTATAACCTTTATCTCTTTAAAATTCAACTTCCGTACTACACAAGCAATCAGAGATCCAACCAGTAAACAAAGTTCCCACACCAAAATGTGCAAAATGAAAACACTTAATACAAATAAGTATAAATGTTGAAGATTAAAGTTCTAGTGGGGAGACCTCATCGGTGGCTTATAAGTGCGAGTACAACTCTTCATCGTTATACATACCGTCAGGAAACCTGGTACCACCCTGTAGGATGAAGCAAGATTCCAATCTGCGTGAAGCAGATATACGGTTACCTCCTCTTTGGTTTTTGGGAATTGTGTCTAGACCAAAAAATCTGCCTTTCGTCCAATCACTCTCATGGTGTTCATGAAAATGTTTGGCTGTGCTGTAGCTGAAATCCCTATTCGTGATAGCTCTCAGGTGTTCAAGTATGCGTTTCTTCACAGGAAAGGTAGTGGAGCCTATGTACCAGATATCACAAGGGCACATGATAACATAAATAACAAAATCAGTGCCACATGTGATAAATTTAGGAATTTTCCATTTTCTGTGAATTCTTTTCAGTGTGACCTCTGTGACGCTCTCGCTGAACTTGTATGCCTTACAGTTGCCGCATTTACGGAAACCTTTGGTCTTTTTTAATTAATTTGATTCTTTCGGAGGGAGATGACTTTGTACTAACATTTCTCTTGAGATATTTCTCTGAAATGTAGTGGATGGATTATGTCCAACCATTTATCTCAGGATAGAGTCCTGTCTTAGTATACTCCATCTAGATTTCAGTATCTTCCTTAACTGCCCTGCTTGGCTACTGAATTTTGTAATGAACCTGATGGGCTCATCCTGCCCTTCTTTTCTGGTGCTAGCTTCGGGGGGCTGAAATAAGGCTTCCTCTCTACTCACTTTCCTTATTTTTCCATCTGCTTGTTTCAGGGCTTTTCGTGGGTATTTCCTGGCATGGAATCGGTACGTCATCTCTTGTGTGGTGCGTTGGTAGCATTCAGTGGTACTGCAGTTTCTTTAGGCCCTCAGAAATTCGCTAAAGGGAATTCCCCACCTAAAACTGGGGGGATGGCAGCTTGAGGCATGCAAGATCGAGTTACCTGCAGTCTCCTTTCTATATAATTCAGTGTGGATGTTACCATTCTCTGCCACCAACTTCAGATCTAGAAAATTAATACTGGATTTGCTATGGTGCATGGTAAATTTGAGGTTCATGCTGTTGTCGTTGAGAATGTTATGAAATGATTTAAAGTCTGATTCGCTACTTCCCAGACAAAAAAAACACCATTGATGTATCGGAGCCAAATGCTCACATTATTGATCCATTGTTCGTTCTTATTGCTCCAGAGCTACTGGTATATATAGGTAGGTTGCCAGTAGGTAGTTATAGTTAGGACCTAGTTTCCATAGAAAAAGCATTTTTTGACTAGGCTATAACTTTGACTTCATTTGACCAATCTTCATGAAATTTTCTTTAAAAAAGTGTCAAAGTAGGTTCTGGTTGTCACGAAAAGTTGGGGGGTGCCTCGTGCAGTGGGGACTGAGAAATAGGAGCAAAAAAAAGGGTGCGTTTGTAATGTTAATTCCCATAGGAACGCGTTGTCGAACCTACAGCCCGAATCGCTGGACAGAATTACGCCAAATTTGGCAGAAAGGTAGATGTTGAGATGCAGATTGTGTTTTTTATTTGGTGCAAATCCATCTAGTAGTTTTTGAGAAACTTCAGCTGAAAATTATAGATTTATCTCTGCGTGCGCGCAAATGGGAATGCTCTAATTGGCTGGACCCAACCTGAACAGAAAGTTGCGGCCACCCTTTTATCATCCGGGAACAGTTACCAAGGCTGAACATTTGTGGGAAAGGTAACATAAGGGGTCAAGGGGATAATACTCTGACCCCATGTTTGAGAAATGGGTGTGATTGTGACACGTTATATGTCCGAAATTGATATTTTTGGTCGCGCGTGATATTCGCGATGATGCTGCGACCTCCAGCATGGCCCCCCCATGTACCGTCATGGGGTCGTCATGAATATTGCGACGTCCTCATGAATATTGGTGGAAATATACAAAAATATATCACTGAATCATTCATACGCATTGTTATAGAGATATTGAGATTGTGATATGTGTTTTTATAGAGTTATTTAGATAGTGAGTTATCTAGTGTGATGGTTAGAATGAATTATATATTTATATTTTTTTAATGTGGTGGCTACTGAATTCCTACTTTTGCTTTCTGCTTTCACGACGTAACCACGGGGATCGCGCTGACTAAAATTGTCGCGTTCTCCGGCCTCACTGCGAAAACGGAAAATAGGTTTTAGAGATGGTTGTTCTAGAAATACACTAGAAAAACATGAGTTTGAAGTGTACAGCAATAAACCCCTAGTGTGTAAAATACTGTAATATTTGTGCATATATGTGCTTTTCACTTTATGGAAAAGGCGCGATCGTCGCTGTTCACAACAATGTCGCGACATCCCAAATAACCGTAAAAATGGCAAAAATGTCTTAAAGATGAATTTTAAAGGGACTTAAACATGAGTTTAAACATGTGTTTGAAGAAGCATGTATGTAGTAATAAGTGTAGAGCAATGTTTAGAATGGATTTTTTTACGTCAATTTCAATTCAATTTCAATTTGTCTTTATTGTTTGATTACTTAAAATCATGCCAATTAAAAAGAGTACTGCTTATATACAAAAGAGTTAAAAAGCAGGTCGTTGATACAAAATGATTTAAAACGAAGCAGTGATGTTACTAAGAGTTAGAAAACAGATCGTTGATACAAAATGGTTTAAGAAAGAAGCGGTGATGTTGCTAAAAGTTCATTAGGGCGAAATGTCACTGGTGGTTATATGTTCATAATTGTCCGAATTCATGGATTATCTAGAGTTTAGCATAGGCTGGCTGAAACAATATCATCGTTATTGAGGGCAAAGAAAAGACGGCCGGACAATAACGTTCTGAAAGGTAAAATGAGAGGAGGTGAAACAGTAGAAACAAAAGCAGCATTTGAGAATTGGCTCAGAGTGTTCAGAGGATCGTTAGAAGCTCGGTGATTTGATGGGAGTGCAGGTTGAGGCAGGAGTGCTTGCAGACATGCCATTCCTAGATTTTTGGCCGCTCTTGTGACAAGTTTGGTGAACCGGATGTTGAGCATCGTGTTTTCTGGGTTCATAGCAGCTATGATGGCTTGTCGACACGATCGCGCTCCGTGTTTGTTCCATTCGCCCTGCAGCAAGATCCTTCTGTCGTTAAGCAGTGCGGGGCAGACACAGACCACGTGCTCAATTGATTCCAAGTGATAGCCGCACCCCCTGCACTCGGTCCTGTCACTTGAGCGGCGCCATTCTGGTAGGTGTCTTAAGAAGGGCTATTCGCCCATCCTCAGTGCCATGAACCTTTTCTTCCATAAAAGTGCATAGGTGCTTGATAGATAGGACGCCTCTGCCCCTGGTTTGAATTCCGAGATAACTGCCCAGGTGTGTTTTCTTTTGGACAATTGTGCCCTATCTGAGTGAAAGGGACAGGTCGAACACTTCTTTTGATGGAGAGCTTTAAAGCCTGCTGGGATGGGTTTGTTCCCCAGTATTCTTCAACATCAAGTACTTGCAGGAAGTGTTCAAGGTGGCGTCGGTGTTTTTGGCCGATTTGGCCGGCTGATATTTCTTGCCACAGCCTGGCCTCCAGACTACCTTCCCGGGAGTTACACAGTCTATTACACAGCTTGATGAATGCGCCGGCCTCGACACCTCGATGATCTAGTAGCCCAAACTCAAGCCTTACCTGGGCTGGCGATGCAGATTTTGGCAAGTGCCATACTCGCTTGAAGATTCCGGTTGTTATTTTATTCAGCATGTTAAAGTTGGTCCCCAGCATAATCTCTTGGCCATATGTTAGATAGTTTGTGATCTTGGCTTTCATTACTGTTAGGAACGGGGTTAGGCTTGGGCCGAGTAGCTGTCTCGCAAGCTTCATTAGTGTGGCCTCAAGTGACAGGGCTTTTGCCCTAACCACTTCTTTCTGTTTTAGAAAAGTTCCCTTAGAGTCCATGTAGGTCCCCAGATATTTATAAGATGTCACTGCTTCACTGTTTTTGCCATTAAAAAGCCACCCGCCGCTTGGCTACTTCCGCTTCCCGAAGGTGATTGACTTTGTTTTCGATAAATTTAGTTCCAGGGCATTACTTATTGTGTAGGGAAGCAGCTGATCAAGTAGTCTCTGCAGTCCGACCCTTGTCCGACCAGGTCGTCGGCGTATAGCAAGTTACTGATGTGGGTTCTACCTAGTTGAGGGGAATGGGAGTTGGCATTGTCCATTAACTGAGATAAATCTGAGATAAAAAGATTAAAAAGGAGGAGAGCCAGCACGCACCCTTGTTTGACGCCACAAGAGGTCTGTATTTTTCTTGAGACGTGGGGTCCCTCTCCCAACCTTATACGGATCCATGTGTTTGAGTGGAGTTGGATTATGGCCTTTAAAAGGACGGGGGGTATTCCTCAGATCTGCAGTTTATGCCATAGCAGGCCCCTAGGCACCCGGTCAAAAGCCACTTTAAAGTCAACAAAGAAACAGTGTAATGGCATTCTTTGGGTCGCTGCTTTTTCCATCTATACTGATAGTGGAAGTAGGTTGCTTGTGGTTCCTGATTTGGCCACGAAGCCGGTCAGATTAAAAGGTAGGCACTGGGTTTTGTGTGCCCAGGAAGACAGCTCTTCGAGCAGTAAGCTGACATAGTGTTTAGATTCGACGTCTAGGAGAGCTATCATCCTGTAGTTTTTAGGGTCGGCTCTCCTGCCTCCTTTGTAGATAGGATGAATTATGGCTCCTTTCCACGACGCAGGTATGTTTTGGTTGAGACAGCAGTATGAGAACAGAGGGGCCAGATGTTTGGACCACATTTTAGAGTCTGCTTTGAACAGGGCCTGAGGGAGGCCACTGGGCTTTACTGATGGTGCGGGCGATGTTATTTTTCAATGTTTCTGGAGCCATCATGGTCTTTGTCAGGGGCTCATCTAGCTGTATCAATGGTGATGGCGGCCGGAATGTGGGCAGGCGATTTGATTTTTTTTACGTATTATTTTTGGATGTGCTGGTGGCCTTTGAATGTCTGCTTTTGTTTTCCGTTCTCGCGACGTATCCGTGACCATCGCGACATCATCGCGAAGATCCCCAAAAACTAAAAAATGGATCTTTTTAAAGAAAATGTACAATTTTTCAGGTACTAGGGTGGCTCTGACAAGAGCCTTTGTGTTGATTGTGTGTATATGACAGCTACAAATAAGACCGGATGCAGAGTTTCAGGTTACTTAGAAACACCCTGTTGCCTTCATCTGTAAAGTGCACTTCATCATTTCTATAAATTCCATGCATTTCAAAACGCAGATTGTTGTTATAGATACAGCCCACTCGATGGTCTCTGAGGAATGTTTAAACCGTTTTATTAACATGTTTTTTTGGCTTTGTCAATCTGTGGACAGAATTGATTTGACCCGTTTACATTTCTGACTTTAGCATATATTAGAGTACACCAAGACAGTGTGAGGGAAAAGCAACATCAGTTCTGTAAAGATTTCTTTCACTAGGATTTGCAGCCCTATCCCAGTCAATGTGCCTAGGTCATTGCCACCACAGTGCACAATCATGAGGTGAGAAGCTTGGGAATTCACAATGGATTTAACCAAAGCCAGCAACTGATGAAACTTTTACCCCCTCTGGCCAAACTAAGTAATCTGCACATTTGGCAAACCCAAGTCCCTGTCAATACCTCTCTTTTTGCAGCCTCTTTAGCCCAATAGAGATAGCTGTGGCCCACAATCCAAGCTCTGAGCATTTTGAAATGAAGGAGCAATAGTAGTCAGGAAAAGCCTGGAGGTGAATGAGGTAGTTTTCCAAATAGAAAGCAGTTAAAATGGATTTTTTTTTTTAAAGATATATTTTATTGGATGCTGTCAGCATGAAAGTGAATAAAATTAGGTAGTTTGTTGAATGCCTTAGCAAGAAGTCCTATTATTGGCTGTTGTTTAAAAAAAGAAATGTCATGCAGACATGGATATGCTTTCGAATCTGTGGAGTAAACCACACCTGCTATATCTCATTTGGAAGTAGCATGTTCCTTCTAGAAAGTGCTGTGAACTTGTGACCTACTGGTTCCACTGGGTTGCTATGTACACTGAGCTAAGCGTGTGCTGGGGGGAAGGGTGTGAAAGAGACAGAACCTTTTTTAAAAAGTTGAGTAGATATGACACAATTTAAGTAATGGCAAACTTAAATTTCCAAGTTAGGACTGTGCAATAAACTGTTGTGCTGTATTTAAATAAATAAAAACTGAAGCTAAATATTGATTAGATTCCTGTTTTTTCCTCGATTATTCTGCGATGATCATGAAAACATCGTGAACACGCAGAGACAGGAACCTCATTTTGAAAGAGAGGGAAAGGGTTAACAAATGCTAACCAGTCACAAGTGCATATAGAATAGTCGAAAATTAAAAACATGATTTCCTTTGGTGCCTTTCTCATGATCATAGAGTGGAAAGTTGAAGAGGTTGCCATTTTATGGTTGGTTTGTATGAGAGTGGTGTATCATTCTTGTGCTTAGTTTTTACACATCTTAACTGGGTCGAAACTATTTAAAAAAGAGCTAAAATAACAATATAATCTACAAACTCAATTCACTGGTATGTAGATAAGTTTTTAATTATTTAAAAAATGAACATTAGAAATGAAGATGTATATGGGAGTTTGATTTAAAAGGAGTATCACAGTGAAGTGAAAAAAAAAATATCAGATGAACTGTATCCAGCAGAGGGTATGTGTTTAAGATGTTAGTACTGTTGAAAGTTACCATGAGTAATGCCTTTAAAAATGACAATGTTTTAAATGCCTAAGCATCATGTGCAGAACAGACAGATCTATGTTACTAGCATTCTGGAAACTGTAGTACTTTAAGTCACATTATTAAATAGGAGTAGTGTAGTCATGAATAAAACATAAGACAATCTGCTGTGACTGTACCTAAATTATGAAGTAGTAATACTTGTTAGGTATGTATTAGGGCGTGTTTGTCAATGTGGTTTTTAACTTATATGACTGGTTTGCATATGTTTCGATGGTGAGATATGGTTTTTCTGATGAGACTGTTGAGTTTACTTAAAGATGCAGGGAACTATATATTTTTGGAAAGATGGCCTGAAGGTGTATATCTATAATGAAATCACATATATGTTTACATGGTAATCTATGTTCTTCAAGGCTGAGGAAAATGTCTTGTATATAGTGAGGGGGATGCATTTTTTTCAACATGCTCTGTTTAAAATTGGGGAGGGTTAATAGTGCAGAATGTCTTTTGAGTTTGTGTGCTACCTTCACTTGGCATGTAAATTTTCTTTGAGAAATGCTGTATGTATGTTTTAAAGACAATAAATATTTGCGAAATGATGTAGGTATGCCATAAAGAAAAAGTTCTGTGCTTTCAAAAGGTGAGAATTGTTGTTTTCAGTTTTAGAAACATATTGATGCATGTGCACGCTGAGTAACAGAGCAATGTATACGCTTAGAGAGGCATGCATGCAATTATATATCAAGTGATCCTGTAATGATAGGATTCTTTTCCTAATTGCAGTTAAAATTAACAGGACCTGATCTTTTATTGTTTTAGTACAGGAGATAATAGTTTGATTGCTGCTACCCTATTGCCATTGTAAGATGCACTTTACATAATGAATTGTTATTATTGTTGCAACATGAAGTACTTTATTCTATAATATGCCATCAGTTGAAATTGCTTTTTAATGTTAATCCATCTTTTGTACAGGTCCTTTAATTCATCAAGGAGTGATTATTTTAGCTCTCCTATATTGTTGGGTTTTATTGATGTTTAAATAATATCCTAGTGGTCATTTTGGAAAATTTTTATGCTGTATGACTACCTTTGTATAAATTGATATCGAGGTGTAGATGGAATGGTTTTAGTGAAGTATTGTTTTAACGGTTGCTGGGTTTATGATATGATTATCCATGTATGTTTTAAGTGGACCTCATTAGAGATCCAAATGCTTAATATATAATATATATCAAGTGTGATATCTAGACTTATTCAATCACCCACCTACTACACATGCACTCTTATGATCACATAGGCACTAATTATGTACTCATTGAACTACTCAGGCAACACCCATGCATTCATCCAATCACCCAGATAGTATCAATATAGTTATGTGAATACACAGGCACGAACTATGCAGAAATTGAGCCACTAATGTTGTTCCTACATACTCAGGGAATCATGCAGGCACTACTATATTCTGAGGGAGTCACCTATGCACCATCTATGCACTCATCCAATCATCCAGGGAGTATTGTTGTACTCAACTAGAAACACATGTATTTACAAGTTTTAGTGAGGAATATGTACTCTTTTAGAACCATGTGGTGAATTATATATGTAACCTGTCACACACTGTTTCCATATACTCGGAAGAATTAGTGAGCTATATGCTGTGACATAGATTAATGTGCAGATTTTTATATGCAGTGTTTCTCAAAATTTAAATCTGATACATCCAAGTAGAAAAGTATTGAAACACTAAATCTACCAGTGACACGGTGGTAGAAAGGCACAGAAATAGCTCTTATGTTGTGTTTTCGGGTTTACAGTATTAAGACACTGTATGTACTTTTACACTTTGGTTGATGTTTATTTTAAACATTAGTACAAAAGGGATAACGTGGTCTTTTAGGGTGTATAAGTGAGAACTGAGATATGGTGCAACTATCTTGTAGGAGAGGGTGCTCTAATATTAAAAAGTAAGTAATAAATTAAGTTTTGTGTTTTGGTTTGGGATTGGCACATTGAAGTAAGTGCTTGTAGTTATGTAGATAGGTTGATTTGCAGATTTAAAACTGCAACATAACATAACATAAAAACTGTTCTTCTATTATTCAGAGAGAACGCATACAAAAGCTCATTGGAAAAAGGAACAGAAGCAACTACAGTATCTATGCAGAACTGAGACACAAAAGTGAAAAAATGAAGAAAAAGTGGTGAAAGAAAAAAGAGCTACTGGTAAGAGAACAAAGTTATTTCTTAAAAATATATATGGACATTTCCAAAGATTACAAAATAATGAAAATAAAATTCAAACTATGAGAAATAATAACAGTGAACACAATCTATATAACCAGAACAGGAAAGAATGTAACAAAGATAAACATACCTTAACCAGGAGATAGAAGCATTTTAAGGAAAACAGAGCCAGGATGATTTGTAGTAGAGTAGTTAAAAATCTACTGTAAATATGAAGAAGTATAGAAGAAGGAGAGAGGCACTGAAATAGAAAGAAAGAATGAGTTGAGAGAGTAGTTGATAAGGCCTTTGCTCTGAAGAGGAAGCTTTTCATTTTGGTTATAAATAGAATGAAGACTCTTGATGAAATGGTGTTGTGTATGAGGAGACAAAACCAGAAAAAAAGATTAGTGATTAGAAGTAACTTTTGTACAATTTTTAGTGGAGAATGCACACATACTTCTAGTACAGAGTATTTCTTAAATGAAGAAAGCTATCTCCAGGATAATAGATTAGTTCATGCTATTGAGTATGGAGGACGATGTTATGAAATGAAGAAAGGCACTCCTATAGCGAAAGAGGTGATGGTATCTACAAATGTAGAACAACATATTTGAGAGCAGGTACAAGGAAGGTGGAGTCAGGCGCCTGTATAGAAATGGAATTGTAGTACTGTTTGTAGTATTCGACAGCAATTCCTTGATATATTAAGGAAATGTCTACATATCTTACCAAGGTGAAGTTTAAAACACAAAATAAGTACTTTACAAGGATTGGATCCTTGTAAGATTAAAAAGCATACAAATTTGCAGGGACACTCACTAGCTTGTTTAACAAACAAAGTGTGCCAAAGCACCTTTCATCATTTCAGGATGTTAGTTGTACACCACTCAACAATGCAAACTTTAGTTAGGAGGCTGTACTATGTGAAAACTCCAACTTTATGTTTAGGAGAAATGAATAGAGCACTTTTGTATGGTACTGTGGCAGATGTAGAAAAGGTTTGTGATGATACGCAGTTTCGTTTCTTTGGTCCTCAGCACGATTCTAGGGAAAATGAAGTGTTGTTAAGAGGAGGAGTTGTAGAACAGGACACAGATATTACAGTTGATACACCAGAGTGTGTTTGTATTTCACTCACTAGAAGATTTAAACACAGACTGTTGACTGGTGTTTAAAAAATGAAAAAGAAAATAATGATAACTGGCAAACGTTTGCTGTGTAACAATTTGTAGAGGAATGCTTTGGCTTGTCCATAGCGATACAAAAGGGGATGATGGACGGAACGTTTGAGCCAATCAAACACTCACCCCCAGTCAACTGATCTGGGTTTAATCCATCATCATTCTTTAGCTCACTCCACCACCCCAGTTCAGACATGGCCATATGCAAATCAGTCTGACCCTGTGCCTCATGGGAACAGTCCAGCACGAACTACCAAGCCATGTCTTCCCTGGACCGGAAACAAGCATCCCAGGACCGGTTTCTGGCATTCCAGCCGTCATCAGCCAGGCTTGCTTGAATCCAGTGGCAAAGTGAGCAAGGGACCCACGTCTGGGCATACCCCCGCCAACTTAGGGCGAACAAAGCGATACAAAAGGGGATGATGGACGGAACGTTTGAGCCAATCAAACACTCACCCCCAGTCAACTGATCTGGGTTTAATCCATCATCATTCTTTAGCTCACTCCACCACCCCAGTTCAGACATGGCCATATGCAAATCAGTCTGACCCTGTGCCTCATGGGAACAGTCCAGCACGAACTGCCAAGCCATGTCTTCCCTGGACCGGAAACAAGCATCCCAGGACCGGTTTCTGGCATTCCAGCCGTCATCAGCCAGGCTTGCTTGAATCCAGTGGCAAAGTGAGCAAGGGACCCACGTCTGGGCATACCCCCGCCAACTTAGGGCGAACAAAGCGATACAAAAGGGGATGATGGACGGAACGTTTGAGCCAATCAAACACTCACCCCCAGTCAACTGATCTGGGTTTAATCCATCATCATTCTTTAGCTCACTCCACCACCCCAGTTCAGACATGGCCATATGCAAATCAGTCTGACCCTGTGCCTCATGGGAACAGTCCAGCACGAACTGCCAAGCCATGTCTTCCCTGGACCGGAAACAAGCATCCCAGGACCGGTTTCTGGCATTCCAGCCGTCATCAGCCAGGCTTGCTTGAATCCAGTGGCAAAGTGAGCAAGGGACCCACGTCTGGGCATACCCCCGCCAACTTAGGGCGAACAAAGCGATACAAAAGGGGATGATGGACGGAACGTTTGAGCCAATCAAACACTCACCCCCAGTCAACTGATCTGGGTTTAATCCATCATCATTCTTTAGCTCACTCCACCACCCCAGTTCAGACATGGCCATATGCAAATCAGTCTGACCCTGTGCCTCATGGGAACAGTCCAGCACGAACTGCCAAGCCATGTCTTCCCTGGACCGGAAACAAGCATCCCAGGACCGGTTTCTGGCATTCCAGCCGTCATCAGCCAGGCTTGCTTGAATCCAGTGGCAAAGTGAGCAAGGGACCCACGTCTGGGCATACCCCCGCCAACTTAGGGCGAACAAAGCGATACAAAAGGGGATGATGGACGGAACGTTTGAGCCAATCAAACACTCACCCCCAGTCAACTGATCTGGGTTTAATCCATCATCATTCTTTAGCTCACTCCACCACCCCAGTTCAGACATGGCCATATGCAAATCAGTCTGACCCTGTGCCTCATGGGAACAGTCCAGCACGAACTGCCAAGCCATGTCTTCCCTGGACCGGAAACAAGCATCCCAGGACCGGTTTCTGGCATTCCAGCCGTCATCAGCCAGGCTTGCTTGAATCCAGTGGCAAAGTGAGCAAGGGACCCACGTCTGGGCATACCCCCGCCAACTTAGGGCGAACAAAGCGATACAAAAGGGGATGATGGACGGAACGTTTGAGCCAATCAAACACTCACCCCCAGTCAACTGATCTGGGTTTAATCCATCATCATTCTTTAGCTCACTCCACCACCCCAGTTCAGACATGGCCATATGCAAATCAGTCTGACCCTGTGCCTCATGGGAACAGTCCAGCACGAACTGCCAAGCCATGTCTTCCCTGGACCGGAAACAAGCATCCCAGGACCGGTTTCTGGCATTCCAGCCGTCATCAGCCAGGCTTGCTTGAATCCAGTGGCAAAGTGAGCAAGGGACCCACGTCTGGGCATACCCATAGGGCAAGTTATATGTAAGTAGTGTTATAATAAATTAGAAGATAATAAATAGAAGATAATAAAAGGAACAACACATAGTTATGAGATACCCATTTTGTAAGATAATAAAATGCCTGCTATTGTAAAAAAACTATGAAGGGCCAAAAATGAAAAAAAAAAACATTTATGATTCTTTGCAGCATTGCAAAGGGATCTTACGTACTGCTCTCCAGCACTCACTACAAATCCATAATCCATAAATTATGATGACATCCAGGACAACTGTGGAACCAAATCTGGAAGTTGAGATTGGACCTCTGAAGGGACTCTCCGCCACAGTGATGTTGTGGCAGGTATTGAAATTTAGGGTCCTTCAGCCTTGCGTTGCCTTCATGCTTCTTCTACACTATTGCTTTGGTATGTTTTTAGATGGTAAAGCATGGATGTAGTTCTGGATTTTAAAACATTTTTTTTAGCCCTTGACAATGTCTTGTGACATATTGTGCATTGCGCAAATCTGCTCACTATGGACTCCTCTTAAATAATGTTCAAGATAGATAGATAAATGGGCACGTTCTTCTTATTGTTTTAGTTGAAAAGTGCATTATATAATGATATTCCTTTATTTCCGGGTGACATGATTTTCAGTTTTGTTTTTGATTTTTTTTTATAGTGGTTTTGTAAAGTTGTAAAAACATGTGTGGGGTTTATGGTTGGAGACGTTTTCTATGTTATGTTTTAAGATGATAGAACATGCATATCATCCCACATGAATATTTTTTGTTCATCCCTCTAGAGTGGGTCTTTTCACAGAGTGTGCATTGCACTACTTATCAATCAGTTTTTCATTCCTGTTGAGTTTTGGTAAGAATGGGTAGTTTGATGGGTGTTTTGTAGTTACATTATATTCATGAGTTCAGATGTTGAAAGTTATTTTTTGAAATTGTTGTTTTTGTTAAATGTGTTATTAAAATAAAGTTAAACAATTAGGTTGCTAAACAGCTTGACTCAAACTTTGTGTAAAATATGTTTATATATCTGTTTTACATTTCGTCATTTGTATTTGAGACTACTGATTTCATTAAGGCCTCTGATGTTGCAGTGAAGAAAGAAAATGCATTTTTGATGTAGTTATTTCGTCAACTGAATACAAAGAGGAAACTTAAATTAGTAGCTTACTAAATAACTACACTGAAACTTTATGTAAAATATATCTATATATGTGTTTTACACTTTGGCAAAAACACCCGGTGTTCGCAATGTGTCCTTGCCAATTGCACTCATAGAATCACACAGGCACTACCTGTGCAATCATAAAGAACGTCCTTACTCCACCACTCTGCAGACATGCCTCCTGGCACACTAATAGTTGGGGGAAGAAGTCCCCTTGGGTATTGAGGGTCGTTGGGGGCCAACTACCCCTCCTATTAACTCCAGCAAGTGCAACACAGTGATTTTCCTAAGAGATATTCAGAGGCCACGTCCCATTTCTCCACCACTCTGCAAACAGGTCTCCTGGCAAACTACTTGTTGGGGAATGAAGTTCTCTTGAATGGTAAGGAACCTTCGGGACCAAGAATCCCTCCTGGTACTTTCTGTAAGTCTTACACAGCGGGATTCCTGAGAGCTGGACAAAGACCCCACCCCCTTTCCCCACCAAATCTGCAAACCATTGCTACTTAAAAAACCATAGAAATTCACTGAAAGAACCAAAGGTTACAGGGACGTTATAGTTAAGAATTAGCATTTAAAAAACCCTTAGAAATTCACTGAAAAAAACTAAGGTTACAGGGACGTTATAGTTAGGCTGACATTTCACTCATACAAAACCAGGGATATTCAGCAGTTATAGTTAGTTGAGCTAACTATAACTCATGCCCCTGCAATGCACTGCTTATGACCGCACATATTACATCACTCATGACATGGTCGGTGACATCACTGATGACATCTCAAATGACATCACTGATCATGCTGAGATCTGATTGGCTGTCAACACTTCAAACCAGCAAGTGTTGGGAGCCATCTTGGAACTTGGCTTGAGCTGAGCCCTAGAAAATGCATTTAAAAAAAAGAAAAATGGGGCAGGGTAGAAATACCCTGACCCCTAGGCCTCCGCAGGGCTAAAAAAGCTTTTATTTAAAAGAAAATGTTTTTAAATGAAACATGGCCTCCTGTGCTTCATTATGTATTGGCCCCAGGGTGGGCTAGGTCCCTTGGGCATTTTTATATTAAGGGGGGCCCATGTGCCCCACTCTCTTAGTATAATAGTGCCCCGGGGACTATTCTCTTATACATTTAAAAATGTGGGGCCTCTCATACTCCCCCCAGGTCTCAGGGACCATTACCTCCCTGGGGCCATATGACTGAAAGAAATTGGGGAGCCTCTTGGACCCTCCCATGCCCCAGAGACCACCACCTCTGCGGGGCTAACATATTATTATGGGGGGCCTCTCGGACACCCCTGGCCCCAGGGACCACCACCTTCCCAGGGCCAAAATGAATTTGTATTGGGGGGCCTCAGGGACCCCCCTGGGGACCACCACCTCCCCAGGGCCATCTTCATTTAAAATAATTGGTAGGGGGTCCATTCGTCCCCCCCCCAATGGGTCATTCTCTGCCCCAGGGACCCCCACCTCTCCAGGGCAGGCCCTACAAATTAGAAAGGAGTGGGGTCGCGTTGTCCCCTCTTGGAGCCAAGGATGATCCTGGCGACCGCCACCCCTATGACTGACTCCTGCAATGTCCTGGGCTGCCCAACCCCTGGACAAAGCTGTTGCTATGGCTTGGTATGAGCTTTACCACTCCCGCCAAACCATAGCAAATGCTCCGCTTCCAGCAAGCAAGAGCATTAAGTATGCTCTTGCTTGCTGGAAGTGGAGCAGAATTGCTTTCACAGAGAGGGAGCTGCATGTTTAGCAGCTCCCTCCTTGTGAAAGCAAAGCCGGCTCCCATAGGAGGCGGGGAGCCAGCAAAGACCACAGGGGCCTTGATGCTCCCTTGTGCTCCTCAACAGTTGAGAGTGGGTCCCTGGGGCTGAGATCAGCCCGGGAGGCCAGGCCCCAGAGGATGGGATCCCCAGGTGAAATCGACCCAGGAAAGGGGGGCCACGTAGACTACTCCCCCTCATAAATATAAAAATTAATTTAGAAAAATCCGGACCGCCAAGTCACCGGAGGCCCTGCCCCCTTTCACCTCCACTCTGCAAACACACCTCCAGGTGCATCACTGGTTGGGGGATGAAGTCTCCTTGGCTGCAGAGGGCCCTTGAGGGCCAACAACCCCTCATGTTACCTCCAGTAAGTCCCACACTGGGGGATTGCTGAGAGGTGATTGGAGGCCCCACCCCTTTCTCCACCACTCTGATAACGCACCTCCTGGCACACTACTGGTTGGGGTATGAAGTCCCTTTGGATGCTGAGGGTCCTTGGGGGCCAACTACTCCTCCTGTCACTTCCAGTAAGTTCCACACAGTGGAACTGCTGAGAGGTTGACAAAGGCCACTGCTTATGACCTCACATAATACATCACTCATGACATGGTCAGTGATATCACTGATAATATCTCAAATGACATCACTGATGACATCATCCACAGAAGCACTCACACCCCCATACAACCTCTCGTACGTCCACTCACACACCCACACAGCCACTCACTCCTCCAGGCACTCACACACCCACTCACTCACTTGTATAGCCTCTCACACAACCATTCATTTGCCCATAAAGCCACTAATACAACCAATCACTCACCCAAACCACCACTTACATAGTAACACACTCACCCATACAGCTACTTACACACCCATTTATTTACCTACAGTCACTCATACACCCACTCACTCACTCACCCATAGAGCCTCTCAACACAGCCACTCATTCATCCATACAAGCACTCACACACTCACTCCCACACCCGCACAACCACATATATACCCATTCACACATCCATACAAGCACTCACACATCTGCTCACTCACTCATACAGCCAATCACAGATACTTACTCTCGAATACAGCCAATCACACACCAACTCACTTAACCAAACACCCACTCAGCCACTCACTCACCCATACAGCTACTTACACACTGAGTCACTCACTAATACAGTCATTCAGACACTCACTCACCCATACAGTCAGTACACACCCACTTACCCACCCATAGAGCCACTCACGCTGCCACTCACTCACCCATACAGCCACTGACACACTCACTCACTCACTCACCAAATACATCCACTCACACACCATCTCACTCACCCATACAGCTACTCACACACCCACTTATGCACCAATACATCCACTTACACATCCATACACACAAGGATACAGTCACACAGCCACTCACATAATATATGTTAGAAGTAGTATCACTCATTAGTAGTGCTAGTAGTATAAAAATGTAACTTTTGTAGTAGGTTAGTATATATATTTAACACCCATTAAATCTTAAAAACACTTACACTCACTTGATGATGTCATCACTGATGTCATCAGCGATTTGAGATGTCATCAGTGATGTCCTCAGTGATGTCACTGACCCTGTCATGAGTGATGTATAATGTGATGTCATGAGCAGTGCATTGCGGGGAGTAAATTCTAATCAGCTCAGGTAACTATAACTGCTGAATTTCACTGGTTTTGCACAAGTGAAATCTTAACTATAATGTCCCTATAACCTTTGTTGTTTTTAAGTGAATATATGTATATATACACATACATGTATACACAGTGAAGTTTAGATTGGATTTGATTTACAGGGTCTCACACGCGTGCATGCACCACTGCCCGCTGCTGTAAGGGCTTGCAGCAAGTGAGAACTATTTTGTGTTGTATATATATTTGCACACAGGTATAATACAAAAACTCACCCGCGCTGTTCCTCAGGTATCTGTTTCCCTCACAGAGAAGAGTCTGTATGGATAACTTTGGTTCATGCTCTGAGAAAAACTGGAACGTCCATACATGGGTCAATGTAAATTCTTTATTTCCAGGTACTTCATTTACTGATTCCGTTATGATCGGATGGGGGATTTTAAGCATCTTTGATTGTTATTGGGCTGCATATCGAGTAGCAGCTTGCACTTGTATATTCATAGTAAAAGGATCGAATACATGGTTGGTTGTGTTTTTTGTAGAATCAAAACAATAGCCAGCAGGTCAAAGTTGTTTCTGACCAAGCATATAGGTTAAGGCACACATTTCTTTTACAGATGGACTGACCTGATAATCTGACAATAAGGATGAGATTTGAAGCCATGAATTGAATTTCTGACTATAAGGTGTATATATTACCCCAAATCAGGATTTCATGTTGTTTTGCATGGTGATAGTGATCTCCTCCCATTGCATTTCAATTTAGAATCTGGAATATTGAGATATACCCGAGCGGGCTATGGCGAGCCAGCTGAATCATCATTAATGATCAGTGGTGAAACTTGATTTCTAAGGAATTGAAGTACTACTAACCCAAATTAATATGTTATGATTTCTAAGGTATTGATACTCAAGTGACTCAAAAATGTAATGCAGAGGTCTTAACTAAGAACGTGAATAACAAATATCAGGTCCGGGCCTATAGTTACAGAGGCAAGATGCTCTTCACATGTAGACTGTAAAGTATAACTTCTTTAGCAGTTAATTCTGATAATATCTGATCGGTTATTAAATATCATGATAATTAGTTGGGCCTGAGGTACTTGGATGATCATTATAGAATGATTATACTATGAATCACACTATGAGTCATAAGACATGAATACCATATATCCCCTCTTAGATTATTATCCTCTACACATTTGTAAAATTGCAATATCCAATTGCTTTTTCACTTTAAATCACTCATGTATTAATTTCCTATGTGTAAAGTCTTTTTTGTCTGCTCTTTTTTCTGTAAGTGCACTGCAGTTCATTGTAATTTCAAACGGTTAGATGAATATATAGGAACTTCATAAAATTTGAAATATGATGTATATGACAGGTTACATGTATACATGTATACTTGTGTTTCTTTGTGTAAACTAAGCTAATGTCTTGTTCGTGTTTTTTTAAAAATAACTACAACTCTATAGAAGCGAACTCTTTGCAAAACACGTGTTGGCTTGGCTGTCGATTATATATGTACATGTTGAAGATTTGAAAATATTAATTGGAAAATACTCTGTGAAGAATTCTGGAAATAAAGAAATTACATGGACAAATGGATGGTTGGGTTTTATCAATGCAGTTTATTGCGGCAGATAAAAAGAAAGATGCGTTTCGACCTCACATGGGGTCTTGGTCACATAACCGTAGTTAGTTGCTTAAGTCTTTTAAGTGCGTCACACTCGACTTGACAGTGAATCGACGTAGAAAAACAGTGCATACAAAGTATTTCGTGGTAAAAAGAAATTCTAAATTTAAAAACTTTACAAGATTCTGTTCTATTTTGTATCATCATAGACTAATTTATTTGCACTGGTTTGGCAAAGTTAGTAAACATCATTTAGGTGGTTGTTGGCTTTTCCTACACATTGCTGTGTTAACAATTCATTTTAGTTTGAAAATATCTTTTATTTATACCTTTAATTTTCAAGACACCACAAGTTATTTAAATTAATAAATTAATTGTCATAAATGCATTTGTGTTTCAAAGCAATTCTAATACCAATATTGTCTTATGTTAACCAACTGCAGGTGGGGGCTCGCAATTATCACACAAATCTAGATATAGTACCATAAGAGAAGCTTACCCTCGCCTATTTTCCTTCACCCTAAGTTTTCCGATTACCGATATGGCTCTTGCCCCTTAAAGATGATTAATCTGCTGGTATACTAGATCATGTTTTAGTAGCTATACATCCTGATTATTAATCTGCAACAGAATTTTAAAATCATCATACTTAATATTGTGTGTTACACCTATTAATACGAAAGGCGAGGCGATCGTTGCACAGAACATCCCCGTACTCCAGTGCTCTTAATTGTAACCAGTGGCTAAATCACGAGACTTCAGCATTCTCTGTTTTCAATAATTGCCTGCAGTTGGAAAATACAGATCAGTTAATACATGATTTCAAAACTGTCTTGATTTCACAAAGAACTTTATGTTGTCTAATTCCGTAATTTTGCAATGTTTCATCGATCAAAAATAAAATTTTCACAGAATTTATAAACGAGATAAAAAAGACTCATACAATATAGGGCAGGGAGGATATCATTTTTCAGTTTCTATAGATGTGAATGTAATTCCTCGTCATTGTTCATCCCTCGCAGGAATGTATATATATGTTAGAGTTTCCATAGGGAAGTCATTTTTTGTTTTGCTAGTAACGTTGGCTTGGAAGAAAAGTTAGTTCACTTATGCTCTTTTATGAAAAGTTTCACTCTGATCCATTAAGCAGGGGCTATGAAAAAGGGAGGGGAGGGTCCCAAACTCGAATTTCCCATGTTCATTCCCATAGAAAACTTTGATCTCTGATGCAGAAAAAGTAACTGGCAATTACCCTCAGAAAACAGTTAGGTACATCTAGATGGTTGCTCATGCAAAAGTCCAGCGGGACTCTTGTTGTACATAAAAATTCATAATATAGGCCATTTTGATTGGTCGAGGTTTTTTGCTCACTGATCATTTCACCAGTGCTGATACCATTGTAAAAAATGATCTGATTTGTAGGACGCAACACTGAAGAAAATGTGGAAGCCGCCATTAAGTGACTTGGGCCTCGGTTCCTGAGATCTGTAAAAACATTGAAAAAGGCCACATCAAGCTGAGGGGTGGGTACACCCTGACCCACAGGAGCATGTGAGGGAGGAGGCTCCCAATTTGACCCTCCTTTAAGTTAAATAAAAAAATATATCTATTATATTGTGTCACCAGTACTGCTGTACCAGCAACTGTTGCCGTAGTACCCAGCATAGCTACCCCTATTGAACCATGTTATCAGTACCTGCATTGCAGTACCAAAAAATCATTTCAAATTGAACATTACAAGGGTCTGGAAGGACAATTACCATTGTGCAGGCTATAGGCTGTGTGAAGTGGGAGTGGGCCACCTGCAGTAGATGTGGCACAGTGCCAACCCTCTGCTGCATGCTGCTAAAGTCTGTGCACGACAGGTGGTTGAATAACAGAGGGAGAGTTGGGTGTAGGTTGCTTGAGGGGGTTGGGTGAATGCTCAATTTTAAATATGATTTAAACAAAAAAACAGAAATCCAGTGGGAAAAAAACTGTTTTAGTTAGGTGTTGAAATGAGGTAAGAACTAACATTTAAATAGTGATAAGCTACTGAAATGCATCAGTTATAATTTAGTGAACTAACTATAACTTACGGCCCGACCATGCACTGCTTATGACCTCACATGCAACGTCACTCACGACATGTTAAATGACATTATTGGTGACAACACTGATGATATCTTAAAACCCTCTCGCCAAGAGTTTGTCATAATATAGGTAATTGCTTCTGTATAATGTTGTATTCATATTATTTCAGTAGTAGCTATAAGAGAACTAAGTTACTCCTTTTTGCTTTATATTCACAGAACATTTGAATATCGATAGACAACTAGTATACTCTGTTTTACAGGGATGGGAGGATACGCCTCTTTAGCAAGAAAATAACCTGACAGGGCATTCCAAGTTTGATTGCATAAATGTTGACTGATCACTCATGAAGTAATGACTGCTGTATATCCTGTTGTGTTTCCCACTGTAACAACCATGTACCCACCATTTCATCTCTAAGGATGCGACTACAAGGTGTAGGTCAAGCAACACAAGAGGGGTGTTCAATCATTGTCCTGCTCATTCCCTTGCTCATGAGTACTACTTGCCTTGTAATACTTCATGGTGGCAGTCGTACAGCAGCAAGTGAGTGGTAGATTCATGTCTTTCCTGCAGCACCGATGACGACACCATAGAGGTTGTTTACACCATGACAACATCCTAGAAGTTGGGTTGCTTCACTGTTTCTGATGTCCTTGACCCACAAAAGTGCAATTTTTCTGTGGACCGGTTCTCATATTGTTGC